>JAQGCC010001219.1:0-25494 GCA_034698905.1 Xestoiulus laeticollis | reverse complement strand
ATAGATGTGCATTCTTGCAAAGTGAACAAAACGGGTGACCTCGCCAAATTTAAAGAGGATAAAACAATTTTCTTGCAAACCAGAAATAAAAAAGTAAGAATGGTGGCATTTCAGCGAAGCGCCGTTGCGATAATACCACTGAACACGTGATGTAAATGAATGGGGGCATTCAGCTGCTCAATTTCAGCCACGTGAAAACCAAAAGCCGCATGTTTGATTCTAGATATCAATCCGCTTAAATAACGCCACTTGCGAATGTGCACGCGAAAAACAATTAAGTTAACAATTTGTCCGAATTTTTATTTCATCTAAGACTAAATGTAAAAAATAAATAGTTTCCTAAATTAATGAATTAACGATAACGTTAAGTACAGTAATTATATTTTCGAAATAAGCACATACAAGCCGTAGAGCTAGTCATGCCTATAGTGTAATTGGCCATTCCATTCTGCATTCCATCAACTCCCCATGGCACACGGCTGGGAATAAAGATTCCAGTATCAACCACGTGGGAATTCCCGCTCTGCCAAAGCAGTTTTTCTCAAACTGCAAGACAGGAGAAGGTGGCCACGTGACCGCAGCAGAGCATTGAGGTTTTCCGTTATTTGCTTTTCTATATTGCGCTTCAATCCAGAATAGGGAGAAGATGCTTGGAGGAATGATGGGGTGGAATTATACATTACTTGGCTGGTAGCCTTTTGTGAACTAGTGGGCAGCGAACTGCACTTGACCCACCGTGTCACTGCTGAGTGACAACGGTCACCGCATAATAGCCATCGCTGGATTTTTGCAGCAAATTCTAGGCTGACTTTTATTTGCGTTGGCTACCTTTTCGCGGCGAGTGGCAAAACGAGCGGAATTAATTACTTTGCGGTTCATTGATGCGTGGGGCCATAAAAACGACCCATAAAAGTGCGTAATTTCAGAGTGCCAATGCAAAGACACCTGATGGACAAGAGGGAAGCATAGGGGGTCACTGGGACCACTGACCGGTAATCTATGCACTGGTCATGGCTCTATGACTTCGATGAGAAATCAAGGGGTACCAAGGACCATATTCATGGATTTATCAGTGCATTAACAAACTACAAGTTTCGTTTTTGAACAGCAACCCAGTCACGAATTCTATCTTGTTTTAGACAAAATAAAAATCCTGGTAAGTGGATAAAATGCGTGCCCATCACGCCTAATAATCATATTCTAAATTTCGTCAAAATACAGGAGCACATGCTTGAGGTGAAACATCTATCTGCTAAAATGTCGCCAATGCAAAATTTGACAGATTTTGTATTTCGTCTAAGACAAGACTGAATTCGTGATCGGGGCTAATATATAGTACATGTGGGGTTATAGCAGAGTAGGTGTATGGAAGTAGAAAATATTTGACAGAATGCTAGTTTGGATTAAGCTTGGTGCGGACTTTTCCTAGTGCGCAACTTTGTTAGCAACGGTCAAGAAATGCTCCAAAAATCATTTAAAATAGCGCCCCCTAGGTCCTTATTTTTCCAATGTTTAATGCGATTTATAACAATCTTTCCCCGTATTTTCTCTTATTTTTGTTGAAGATGAAGATGACACGAAATGATATAAGCAGGAACAATGTCAAGGCGTCATCGTCATCTAAGGCCTTAAACTCCTGCACGCAGTTTTCACTCCAGAGGGAGAATGAAACATGCTAATTCGACTTTTTATTTCCAAATCGAATTTAATTTCGAGATTGAATGCTTCATTACCAAGTTGATTCGTGTTAGATTCCTCCATTAACAAGTACAGGCGGTGTACAATAGAAGCAATATACATTGACATGGCGGATCGATATGAAACGCACGGAGCGCAGGTTTAACGGGGGATTAAGGAGAGGGGATGATCAATGATCTGGGATCAAACAATTCGCGACAAATAATTGCTAGAAAAAAACTCATCCAAGAACAAAAATGGCGTAACTTACCACGGCTGTCTGTATCTTAATCTCTAGAGGGCGCGACAGGAAAATATCGATACCATGTCTCTTTTCAACTAGAATGAATATGATATCATGTCATACACGAAATAAAAACTACAAATTAAGATGTGCGTTTCCAAAGTAACGTTTTATCAAAAATGACACGATGAAGTTCAATCCTAATTAAGTAATCAGCCTCTGTTTTGCAATTAATAAGCTATTTCATTGCAAAATTAATAATATAATAATATGCATTCCTAAAATAAACACAGTACAAGGTTTTCATCAATGACATGTTGACCAATCACGTCGTTTGTCAGTAAATAATAATGTGAAATGTCACAAACCCAAGATTAATTATAAATCTCAGGTGGCACATTTAGAGAATCTAGTCATAAAAATTAAGCAAAAATGTGCCATAAGACACTTAACAAAATGTATTAATCTTAAAACTGTCTTATAGAAAATTATCTTGTTCTTAAGAATATTTTTTTGACTTAATCTGCTATGGAGAGCAAATTCTGTCTTGACCCGACATAAACTGTCAGAACAACAAAAAACAACTGCTTATCTGAGTATATGCTGATCAATGGGCCTAACGAATTGACTTGGAATTGAATTTAAGACTTTAAGACAGACACTTTTTTGCAGTTACAGTCTTAGTCTAAGGCCTTTTCAGACGATAATTGTCTTTTCTTAACCCAAATATGCCTAACGACCTTTAACTTTTAATGATTTTTAAATGCTTTTAACTGTTCTTTAAAAAGGACAGTAAGCATATACATGTATGTGTTAAGAGTTAACACCTACCCTTGTGCATGAGAGTAAAACATGATTCCAAATTTCGTATTATAAATATTCGTTTATGATTGACCACCATGATGTAAACACGTGATTTCTGAACACCAGTGTAAGACTTAATTAATCTAATGTCGATTCATGCCTACTATCATCATTTTTGATAAAACGTGGCATTGGTGTCCAAACGACGATGACGATGATAATAAAATTAAAATAGCTGATGCAATACAAGGATTTACTCATTTCATGCACCATGCTTAACACAAAGTTAGGAACGCGCCTGAAATAAAAATAAAACACGTTATGTACATAAACATTACTAAATATCAACTATTTGATTTTTTTTTTTTGAGTTATAACAGTGTCAACTAAGTGCGTTCGAATGGCCAGATACGCTTAAAATGGATCGATTTTCTCACTAGCATTCAATTTAAAATGAGAAAACGTCACAATTGCCCACTACATATAGATGGTATACTAAAACCATCTTAGTGCAAAAAAATGGAATTTTTATTCTGACGTGATTTGCTACGATGAAATATGAATCCGAATTGGGATATGAAGTGGGCACTGTCCGATTATGACCTATACATATTGTAAAATCCAAATCAACACTAAAAAACAGCTGTCGAGTTAACGGCCCTTGAAAACTGACATCGAGGGGCTATACAAATCGTTTATACACACACGTGATAATTTCACATATTTGAACACTGAAGCTGCCAAAGTTTATGTTACAGGTAGTTCGGTCCTATGTTGGAAAACAAATTGAAGAAACGTTGAAATCGTTAACACGAGAAATACATAAAACTATTTCTGAACATGAAACGTGTTTTTTTACCGCGCCTTTAACGCCACGCTATAAAACCGTTATAGGTACATTAAATTAATGCCGATAAAAGCGATTTTTGTTTATTTTCTCTCTATAACGGTATATGTAGTGTTAAAAGGCGTGGTAAAAAGATTTTTTTACTACACTAATATCCGAAACGGTGCCGACAACGAACTAAAACGCAATATATAAATATTTTTTTCCCCAAAACGATGTAAAATTTTTGTAAGTACAACAGGTGAGTGAAAACAATTTTAAAATTTAGCAAATTACTTACAATTGCGTATAAGAAACGAACTAAGAAAACGTGTTATGTACATAGTGTCGCAAAAAAGACATCGACGGACGGCGAGTAATATTATTATCTAGGTTCAAACTTCGTGATCAACCATTGCATTCAATATTTCTAAATGCACTCGTCTTCTAGGCCTACATCCGATCGAACGTAAAAATAAACGAAAATTTTGTACGAAACTTTGTTAGAAGGTCGAGCAGATCTCAAAGTAATAAATAACGAGAATTCGTTTTGACGCACCCTGTAGCTCTTTCCGGTAGCATTCCATAGGCATTGCAAAACATGCCTTTGCAATATTGTTTACAATTTACAATTTGTTACCAGACCTCCATCAAATGTTAAATTTCGCTTAATGGATTATTTTACCTATCATTCAATTCGGCATATATTTTATAAAATCACCAAACCTGTATTATCTAGATCTTCAGTTAGATCTAACTGAAGATCTCGATAATGCAGCAAAATCTAAGAATCTTTCCATCGCCAAAGGCGAACGAAGTTCATATAAAACGCATAATTTAATAAGAACTACGCTCTATTGCCTACCTGGATGTTTAGATATCGGAAAACATGCAGGCCTACTTCTTCCTCAAACAACAATTGCGACCTTTCACAATTTCCACATAAAACATCTGCAATTAAATGGAATTCTGGTTAACAGGTTTGCCGCTGGCGACGCTACGAAACAGTTTTACAAAACCCATAGAGCGCTACCTACTCCTGGTATTAGGGTATTTTAGCCAGCATGCCGATTTGCGTTTCCTTTACGATTACGCGTCATAAACGTGTCATGAATGTCTTATTGGCACCCGTGCATGGTTTATGACGCGTAAACGTAAAGGAAACGCCAATAGGTGTATATACATGTACCTTATTGCCTAGTCCACTCTGAACGTTTTGTCGTCAGTCTTGCATGACCATAACGACAAAACGATCACTGACAATCTCTGATGATTAATGACAACATAAAATTACATGTGATCATTTTGTCGTCATGATCATGCATGCAAGACTGACGACAAAACGTTACGTATAGACCAGTCTTTATGCTTAAAAACAAATTGGAAAAATAAACCATAACTTTACGAATGTAGGCCAAAGGTCAAATAAACCTAATACGTGTTCACAAATTCTGCCGTTCTGGGTTGAAATGGACGAGGTCAGATCAAGACTGACCAAATACAGGTAGTACGATGATAAGGGCAAACAGTGCACATCACAATGCCTTGCCCATAAATCTACAGCGTACATTTCTAACTTGAAAGATGATTGCGTTGATTGCCACTTGTTGCTCATCCCACCATATTTCTGCTTGAGATACATGTACATGTAGATGTCAAGTACTTGAAGAGTCACCATGTTTACATGTACGTAATCGACCACACGTATGGACGACCCAATTAGAAACACTTTCAAGCAACGTGATGATTATCCATAATGTGCACCATCAATGATGAAACAAGATTACAAACTTATCGAGACTTCATACTTTTATGGACAACTCCTGAGCAATCTTCCTCCTGCTAAATATGAAATTATGGACGACCCTCATGTGTTACAGCTTGCACTTTGACCATTGTTCAGCGTCTGACAAAAGTCTTACATGGATTGTCCGACATGTTTTAATTTGAAATGAGGTAGTCATTCAACAGAGATCGAAATCAAGGAAATGTGGACCCAAGAACACGGGTGATGTCCGTAAATTGTGACAATTTCATCAGAGATCAAATTAAGGAAAATAGGATAGTCCATACATCACTTCATACATTGCATTAGCCTTATTCCGGTTCATGAGTTTTTAGCAGTCGTTCTTTAATACAGTAATGTTTAACGGCCGGTTCCACCAACTAAGGTGAAAATCTAAGGTTTACTAAACTCGGGTTAAAATATAACTCCAAGTTAACCTTCAGGTAAGATGTATGTGCTGCACCAATTAACTCTTCAGTCCCCCCCTTCCCTAACATGCAGGGCAGCTATTTTCCGGTATTCTTCAGTAGTTTACTTTTCCAAAGACCCAGTCCTAGCCTTAAAAAATGTTCACTTCCTACATTGTTATCATTGACCAGTTCCCTCTCTAAGGACCCCTAATAAATCATGTTAAAATACAACCCCACCAATGGGCGCTGAACAGGAATAAGGCTAATTTGACTCCACAGTTAGTTTAGCTTAGCCAAAGTCCGAATTAAGACACATGAGAATCGTCCATAAATTATAGTGTTCAACAAGGAAATCGAGCTCAAGAACACGGGGATTGTCCAAGGATCAAGTCTTCATCAAGGAAATCTCATACGGATGGGGGGAAAGAGTCTCTCACCAACACTGGAAGACCTGTTATTTACACCGACAACCCCTCCTTGTACGCGGGTCGTCCATAAACGTCGTTCTGACCTTCCCATCTTCCTCCCTTCGATCCAGACTAGAATTCCGGCCACAGTTTCTCTTCCACATCCCTTAAAAGTGCCATCGTCCAGTGTTGCTTCACCCATCTCCAGGGTAAAAAAAACGGTTCCATCCCCAAGACCAAGCCACGGCATTCGACCACGGAGATGGGACCGTTCCACCCCATCAGGGCGAAGCAAGACTTTTGGACAAGACGGGGGAGGGAAGGATGGGGGGGTTAATAATACTAATTGGTTTTATTCCAAATAGGGGAAAAGGGAAAGTGAGGGTTGGATACTGGGTTTAGGGTCCTGCGTTGGACATGAGCGGACTGTAGAGGTTCTCCAGGGGAATGTGGGACATGCGATGCACGACAGGCTTGTCGGGGCAGACGTACTGGCGCTGGCGGTACTTGCGCGCCGCCACGCTCACCACGCACACCACCAGGACGAGGGCGACGACGACGCCGAGGGCGGCGGCGACGGCAACGTTGCTGGTGTGCCGCACGCCCTGCAGCATATAGTCGGCGTCGCGTGTCCGCACTGTCGTGCAAGAGATCTGCACGAAATAGCCGTCTCGGTCCTCGAAGGCGATGCAGAATTCGTAGTAGGTCTCCGGCCTCAGTTTATTCACCGTGAACGAGCGGTGGAACTGGCTGACGGTCACGTTTACGAAACTGTCGTTGACCTTACCCTCCCCTCCAGCGATCCTGTAGAGGATCTTAAACTTCTGGAAGCTGTTGCGTGCCGTGCCGTTCCAAACGACGGTGACGAAAGTGGAGGAGACGCCTGTGGGGAAGATGTGAATGTCGATGCGCTTGACCCTCAGGTTTACCGTCACCGTCGCCGGCTTCCCCTCCCCGTTATCGGCCACGCAAGTGTAGTTGCCTGCGTCCTCCTCCTTCACGTGGTAAAAGTAGAGCGTGCCAGAGGCCCTTGCCTGCACCCTGACAGCGTTGGGAGAGGGCTTCACCGGGGTCCGTTCCCCGGCAATCGTCCAGGTAAGCCGGGGTCGGGGGAGGCCGGCTGCCCTGCAGTCCAATGCCAGGTCCTCACCCAGGGTCTTCTCGACGACGACGGCCATGAGGGGCAGGATGGAGGGTGGGCAACGGACGGCTAGTGCCGTGGGGTCCAAATGGCGGATAGGGGTGTGACGGGTGTGTTCCGGGGCCTCGCAAAGCAGGACCTCGGGTTCGGTCAGACGAACCCGGGATCGGTTCTGTTCGGCCAGCTCCAGTTCCTGAAGCAGCCAGCGGGCGTTGCAGTCGCACAGGAGTGGGTTGCCGGACAGTGCGATGGTGGCGCCAGGGGCAAGAGCTTTGGCCACCTCACGAGGCAGGGTCAAAAGTCCACCGCGTCGTAGGTCCAGCCGTGCTAGGGCGCTGGTGTTGGCAAAGGCCTCCGGGTCCACGCTGGCCAGTAAAGGGCAGTCTCGCAGTTCCAGACTCACCAGGAGGCTCAGGTTGTGGAAGGTGTTGGCTTCCACCAGGCGCAGTCGGGGCATGCTGTTCAGCGTCACCTGTTGGAGATGGAAAAGAAAGAGGGTCGACTTAAATGTCATTTGTGGGTGGGAAAACAAGCGCCCCCCCCACTTCCCTCTGACGACCACGTGGGGTTACCGCGGTAACCGTTCTAACCTAAGGGCAGCTTCGCAACTGAGCACATAGCATGAAAAGTAGGATTACTAAGCTTTCTATATTTGGCAATAGCAAGTGCGTCACGTGGTTTAAGACGTGACCGCTGTATGCCAGCGACGTTGGCACAAGGCAAAATGATGACATATTTGTTTTAATTATAACCTGGTTTAGATGCTTGCAGTTTGGTACTAATGTATCTTTCCCCGAACGGAAAAATACTTTAGGTCTTATGGCATATTCTATCATTTATGTATACATTATATAGCTCCATCTATGTCTGACTGCAATTCGTATCATATACATGCATGGTGCTTTATATCATCGTCCATACAACGCTCAAAATATTAATATGGAACATGTAGGCCTACATTTACATACCGTATGCCCAGATATATTGCCTAATTTGGATTACAGTGTGCATGAACATATATACAAATTGTAGTCTGCATATACACATACCTGACTATTGATGGACAAAATGCCATATATGGGTATACAGTATAGATCTATGTCTACATGTTCATATAACAGATTTTCCCTAAACATGTAAAGTGTACGCTCCGTATATATATATACATTTATGTGTCTATAACATTTTTCCACCAGGAAAACGTCTAGAAGAGTATCAATAAAAACACAACTGCCGGTCCAGGGTGACAATATTTTAACATATGTACATGTGCATGTAGAGCGTACATGTATATGGGAAATCTTATACTTGTATATATACAGTGTATAAGATTTCACATATACACTTGACAAGTTTACATATATACAGTGCACACATTGTATATAGAAATCAGAAATTAAAAGATACGGTATATGGACTGATATATATATACTCATACATGTACATTATATGGCCATAGATCCTAATACCAATTCAATATATTTGCCATATTAATATATAGTCCATGTTTTCTTTTTTAATGGACGATGCCGTGAAACATCTTACATGACTATACATATTCAACATGTTGTCAGACATATGGAGAATTTCATACATGCATGTGGCATATTGTACTACAGTAAAACCTGTCTAAAAGCATCCTGTGTAAAAGAGCATTATCTCTAAAAGAGTAATTTTACAGGTCCCAAGAGTATGCTTTTAGACAGGTTCAACTGTATAAACCTACATATACACTGTTATCTCCCACGCGCTATAAAGCCATGGGTTCCAGCACAACGTCGCCACTGACCTCTCGGACGTGCAGGTCGGCGAAGTCGCCGGCCCTCAGCACCGCCACGGGGTTCCCGCTGAGGTAGATGGCGCTGAGGGCGGGTAGATAGGACCCTTGGAGGGCTCTGGCGGGCACCTCACGCAGATAGTTGCGTTCCAGATGGAGTTCCTGCAGTTCGACCAGGCCCGAAAAGGCGTCGTTGCTAACGTGGGCGATGCGGTTGCCGTGCAGCGACAGGTGGCGCAGGCGTGGCAGCGGACGGAAAGTGGCGCCGTTGAGCAGGTGCACGCGGTTCTCATAGAGGTAGAGCTCGCGCAGGCGTCCCAGGCCCAAGAACATCTCGGGATAGAGGGCGCTGAGCTGGTTGCGCCCCAGGTCCAGCGTGAGGAGGGCCTGGAGGCCGTGGAAGGCCTGGTCCTCGATCTGGTTGATGCGGTTCTCAGCCACCACCAGCACCTGAAGCCGCACCAGACCCACGAAGGCGTCCCTGACTAGGGACACCAGTTCGTTGCGGGCCAGGCTCAGGTACGTCAGACCGGACAGATTGTGGAAAATGTAGCGGCGCCCTAGGCTCCGTACTCGATTGCCCGTCACGTCCAACTCCCGTAGCTCCAGCAACTCTGGCACGTAGTCGAATAACTCGGTGAGGGCATTGCCCGACACGAGAAGGGCCTCCGTGTCCTTAGGCAGGTCAGAGGGCAGCGCCTTAAGATGCCCGAACGAGCAGTTGGCCGTGCGCAGGGTCCCCGCCTGGCTCAGCTCCGAAATGCGCAGATGGCAGGCGCATGGGGCCGCGCAGGTGGCGTTCCAAGCGGCGACGGGCGCCAGCAGGCAAAGGGCCGCCAGGATGACAAGCCAGCGGACCGGAAGCTCGGGGCGCCGCCTGGCGATGTCCGGCGGCGAACAAGGTGTGTTGCGCCGCGGCATCTTTCCATCCTACGGAAGAAAAGAAAAAAAGAAACACTGAGCATTGGACGTTTGCTAATTCCGGTTCAGCACCCCCTAGTGGTGAATAAGCTTTTAGCATTGCGATTATATATAGCATGACCAATATTTGCCAAGTACATTTTGGGCAAGTCTTGGAACCTTAGCTTCTGTCACGAGTTCTATCGAAATCCCGTTCTCTATTTCGTCTTAGACGAAATTAAAATCGGACAAATTAGCGAGATTAATCTGTCTTACGTTAAAGTGAACGTTATCTGACAGCACTGTCATTTTCAGTGTATTTTTAGCACATTTACGTTAAACATGAACGCGAAGCAGACGGAGTTTACGTACACGTGAACGTGAACTATTTGACAGGCAGGCTTATGTGCAATTCGAAATTGTCGTTTACGTTCGCGTTGAACGCAAGACAGCTTAATCTCTATTGTTGAAATCGTACATTCATGAGTGACGTCATTATGATTAAGACGCTTAATTTTACATCACGTGTTCAGTGGTCATGTCGTAAAGGCGCTTCATATATAAATGCCTTTTATTTCACTTTTATTCCTGGTTTGAATCCTCTAAGTTTCGCGAGGTCACGCATTTTATCCACTTGGCGCGCATGCGTGCATCTATCCTACAAAGCACTCGTTTGATTATTAATTCGTGTAAGATAAGATAGAACTTGTGACAGAAGCTCTGAAACTACATATAAAAAAGTCAACCACTCTAATGCTTTCATGACGTTCCTTTACGAACGACCCTCGCTTAATCCCCGCCAGTTGATTTCATAATTAATAAGCAGTCGAGCGTAAAATCTGGGTGAGCATAAAATTATGTTCGCCAGAAATTCAATTTCCACCCGCTTTTCTCCCAACCCGGTTCAAAGCCTTAACGAGGGTTAAGTTAAAACAGGGGGTTGGAGTGTTGTTCATATAACGGGGGTTTAAAGATAACGTTTCATTAGCTTCATCTCATCTGACCTCGTGCTCATCAACTTGCAATGAACCCAGTCGACCGGAAATCCAATTTACGAAACAGGAAAATCCTAGGAAGATGAACGCCCTATAGGATCAAAGGTCAGAGGAAAACGGAATCAAATATTCCCGGTCAGACCAAGATGGTTTCGTACGTCCAACATTTGCGTTGCGATGAAATTACATGAACCTCTTATGGCCGTTTTGGAGCTAAATAATGACTGTAACCCCAAGATTTATAAATCTTCAATATTTCTGTTATCAAAAATTGTTATATTTTCACAAAAAAATAAGTTTTTTGGAAGTAGCGATGATGATGATCATGATAAAGTCACATCCAAAAATTCCAAAAAAACTTAATTTTTATATCGACATGTTTGTTATATATACATTTGCATTTTGCATGCTTTATTTTAAATAAATATAACATTCACCTGATAAAAACAGTTTTAGAAAGTCGATTAGTTTTAATTCAAATATGCCATCCTTAAGATATAAAAAAAAACTTATACATACAAGCTTAACAACTTGGGGTCAAATATATCCCAGGTGAACTTCAAAGTTTACTAAAACAAGGTGGTCATCAGCGGGTTACATATGTATGTGTTCATGATGTCACCAATGAACCTTTGAATGTGTCCACGACAAATAGTCGGGTTCAAATGTTCTATGAGTGTCGCAGGATTTATTGGCAGAGTCTTGATTGGCGGTCAGGTCAAGAGGGTGGCATATGTGTGGGTGGAAGGGTATTTGAGGTTAAAGCTCTGGAAGTTTTGAGCGTGGCAGGGGATTAAGGAACCATCTGAATGACCGAAAAGGATGACGGGAATGACAGTTGAAAGCCTCGGCTTAGGGGACTAATGGTCCGTTACTCAACTGGAATCGCAATCCTGCAGCCAACCGTTCGAAAATTCGGAGGAAACGCAGCGTTTAAATCAAAAAAAAGGATCAAAATTATGGGAAATTGTCCGTCTCGTTTTCCATGCTCCGCGGAATAACTAAGATTTCAAGGAGAACGCGTGACCTGACCTGAAATAAAAATCATTTCGATGCATGCCTGAATGAGGGCATCAAAGACGCATTTGGTGACAAACTTGACCTGACAAAGATTACCAAAGATGCATGCGGGTGCAATTCGAATCTGTCGATTACGGTCACGTTAAACGTAAGCCAGCTTATAATAGGTTTATGACGCATATTCGTAAAAGACCAATCGACCGTGCAGCTATATCTCTCTAATAACACCAAATTAAAGCTACGTTATCGTAAACGAGAACTTATCCGAGAACACCAAAGATGCATTGACCAAACCGAGAACACCACGGATGTATTTGATGTTAAATTTGATCTTACCGGGATAACATATACAGTGCGGCCATATAGCCCATAAGGAAATCTTAGCCTGACCAAAATACGTCATTTACAACCCGGTCAACACAAGTCGGTTGTTATCAACCAGAACAATGCATTCCGCAGACAAAAGCTCACAAATCATAGTAAAACGGTAGCATCTGATTGGTTGATTCGCGACTAGCCCCGCCCCTGGCCTATTCTACCCTCTCTTAATTACCTCTCAGTGCCATTAATTACCCGTTATCGTAATGGGGGTCCTTATAACGAGAGATTCCCTCTCGAATCGCAAAGTGGGGGGTAAATGGAGATACGTTTCAACGTGTCCCCACCAGAGTGCAGCTCCCCATAAATCAACGGACAAATATGCGAAAGAGGCGGAAGTGGAAGGACGGAATTTATGAGGGGTACTAATGAAATGTCTTAATCAGCGTCGGAAGCGAGATTCATTGAATTTGAAAATCATATTTTTGTAAAACAAACTCGTGCCATTGGACGGGATGCCGACAGCGCCACCTAAGGCGCTCTCCACCGCGGTGGCGCCCTCTTTGGTCTTGGACCTTTAAAACCTACAAGTAGATGATGTATTAAGCGAAATAACGGCTCTCTTTAATCTCGCTTTCGTAAACTCATCGGGCCTAATCGAATTTAGCCCGAGTATTCCCAGCGGCGCCATTTTTGCATACGGGTAATTTGATTTCAGCTGCGGGGGGAAAACGCGCTGTTTGCGACGCAATGTGACGTCATTGCAGAGAACGCTTATTAAGTAATCCATAAATTCGGCAAAATATGAAAAATGTTGGTTGACGTCTAATAAAAAAATCTCCACGGGAGTCGTTCCTAAAACGAGTTTATGGTTTTCGGAGCTTTTCGCTCGATTCCGTCAAATATGGACGACCCCCGCGCATAGATCAACATCTTACTTGCATGGGTAATACCAATTGAAATGTCGATATGATTTACCAGAGGGCATATGATGTCTGGGCACGAATGGAAAAAACTAAATGGTGTCATACATCAGCACACGTGATCTTGTCTGCCCTTGGACAAATCGTTCAAGGTCACGGTGGCACTAACTTCTACACCTTCACTAACAGCGTACATTGAAATGTTGTAGAGAATCATAAGACTAATTACGTAAAGATAATGTAATTCACGGCATAATTACAAACAATGCAGGTAAAAAAACATCAGATGGGTTAATCTATATGCAATGTTTCCTGTATAGCATACATGAATGCAGTGTTTGCCCCCCATTTAGGGGCTTCATCCAGCAAATTTGTTTTTGTCGATGCACACACGAGGTATCTGTAAATAGGTCATAAAAATTATACAACTAATAATGACGATGAACCTAGCATATATTACGAAATATTTGGATGCAACAAAAACGTTGAAAGCAGTCGAGTAAAAGTTTGGGAGAACTGTACTTTACTCCTCTGTCTAATTTTCTAGCCTCAAATGCAGGCCTCGATATAGGCTAGGCTAGGTTTCGTTAGGCAAAGTTATCCCTCACATAGAAACTGGAGGTAAGGTCAATATCCCTTCCCTAGAAACCGGAAGTTAGGTCAAGATCCCTTACCTAGAAACCGGAAGTTAGGTCAAGATCCCTCCCCTAGAAACCAGATGTTAGGTCAGGATCCTTCCCCTACACCAATGTTACGTGCCACGCGCTCTAATTGCTCATGTCGAGGCCTGCATTTGAGGCTAGAAAATATTAATAGAGGAGTAAAGTACAGTTCTGCCAAAAGTTTTGATCTACGATTAATTTTAACTTTAGATCGATCGTCAAGCTCGGTTAAACCACGTTTACCAGCAATGCTTCTTTGTTTTTCCCTTCTTTTGATAAACCAACGTCTCCATTTATAAAAGAAAAACAAAGATGCGTCCCGGTTTAGGCTTAACGGACGAATAATCAATAACACGCTTTCGTATACGACGGAACACGTGACATCAATAATTCAAACCTCCAGTCTTATTCCCCCTCAAAAACTAAGATTTAAAGTGCACTTTAATAAATTAAGAAATCCGAAGCTCTAATGCGATGAATGAAACACGAGAAAAAAAGAACTATTTTCTGTTGTTCAAAGAATGAATAATGTTAAAGGATTAGCGAGTTGTTTAAGCCGGTTAACGGCTAATTGCATTTCATCAAGGAGTTTTCCTCATTAAAATACGTCTTAATTCGCTCAGCTGCCTGATCGCTTTAAACAGACGTTAAACTCCGGTTAAGCTTTAAGCAGCTGAGATTAGGCTACATTTTGTTTTCTAACTGCCACGTTATCGTGTTTTATTCATGCCAGATTAGCGTTACGGCTTAATCCCGCTTTAAGCCACGTTCAATAAACTAAAAATTGCTCCCATACATACATGTACAGTGTATCCAGTCTTATCGCCCACTTTTGCACCAAATTAATTTGTAAACAGTGTCCATATTAACAGAACATGAAGTTTTAGAAATTTTTCTGGACGAAGTGGGACCCTAAATCTAACCAAAAAGTTTTAATTTTGATATTTATTAGGAATCTAACAACGGAACAAACCAGTGGATAATAATATTCCATTCAGAGCAACGCAGGACCAACAAAGGGCACCAACCAGATTTGCTATATCAGCATTCAGCGAGTGAAACTCATTAACACCTTATTCTCACCTACGTTGATGTGCATCGACTAACGTGGATCAGGTCAAACTTCCGAGTGTTTATTCCCACCTCCGAACTCAGTTAACCATAGTATACAGGGCGCCCTAAAAGTTGAACACCATTTCAGTGTGCATTGCAAGAGCGCGGACATCGCGTGACCATAGTATAGAGGGCGCCCTAAAAGTTGAACACCATTTCAGTGTGCATTGCAAGATGGCGGATATCGCGTGACGATAGTATACAGGGCGCTTTAAAAGTTGAACAAAGACTTCATCCAGAAAAGTGAAGCCACTTGTAAAGTGAATACATTGTAGTCATCATTTAAAATCATTCTCCAATTAAGCTTCGTGCCAAAACGGATGCTTATAAACTAGTACATTATAAGCGAAGCATTCCTTCTTTTTGCATGCGATTAGACGATGGAAAAGCCTTCCTAGCTATAGTTTAAATTCATTAGATGCTCAACTTAAGGATGAAGTTACTAATATAGCTGATTATAGCAGCAATCTCCTGAAAAATGGGTACGACCCCCTTCCCCATTGCATTTGTTTGCAGACTGTAGGGTACTGCGTTGAATTGAATTATAATTCTCTCAGTCACGATCTACATAAAATGAGGGCACCAGATGGCACGTTAATGTTAATCCATTAGGCCAATTGTAAATGTCCAGTTGACCAACATATCCTCCCATATCAATTCCTCTGCATCTGAGATGGGTTATTTCAGTTCGTTCTTTGACAATGGGGTAGAAATACATTTGGCATTCTATGTTATGAAAGTTGTATTATTCCAGGTCCCTTTGTAACAAATCAGCATTACTTTGGCACCATCTTTTTTGAAGGCTATATTAGACAGCTTTATTCTGATTTGTTTAGTCCTTATTTTTAAAATCATTTTCATTTTGTTAAAAGTGCCTCAAGGCATAACACAGATTTAAGTAAATATGTCAAGACAATTTAAGACCAAGACGCATTTTTGTAAAACCCCACCCACCCCACTGTTGGCAAGTGTCACTTCGAAACCACCTTAAGTGCGCTTCTTAAAAAGGGAGCAAGGATTTCTAATAGACTGCACCTCCGAAACATCTGCTTATGTTCAGTCGATTTCAATGACAGATTTTATCTATTATTCCGTGTAAAAAAAAGGCTTTTTGTGCACACAAAAATTGCGTGTCCCACGCAGGCGAATTACAGTGACACGGGTGTAATTCGAGCAAATAAATACGTTCAGCAGCGTGTAACTAAAACTCATTAACAGCCATCGCGGTTCACTAAACCCTCGGCAAGACCGCATCTTCCACGAATACAAAAATTAGGTCGGTCGGGACATTTGCTCGATTTGATTAAACATCGAGCATTAAGCTGCTAATCGAATTTTCTCCTAGATGATGGGGATGAACGGGCGCCAGATGCGCCCCCTGTCGATTGCTTTAAATGTATATCTCAATGAACCCGCATCTGAGGCAGTTTTCGAGATATGCATGTAATGTTCACACTAGCTCAGCTCAATGGTGTTTATACTTTTATCTATAAATTCATTTAACACAGCAAATTAAAACATCACTAAGAGTCCGGGTTATCAGGAACGCATCTTTCGTGTTATACAGAGTTCCTCCAGTAATGAACTTTTAAACTTTCCTGGCTTTTTAAAAAAATATCTAATTTACATCACCATCCTGATATCTGAACATTTTTGAGATTAATATTGAGCAATTTTTTTAATTAATTTATTTTTAAAAGTTATGGAGCAAATGGCTTTTGGAAATTTTACATTACAAATATAGGGCTTGCTCCAGAGGGTCATGAACCTTTTCTCCATAACTCAAAAAAAATAAATTAATGAAAAAAAGGGGGAATTCCCATTCTTGTAGATGGCATTGCTCATTTCCTGACCGAGTGTTCCATCTCTTGACTTTTGGTATTACTGGCTATGTGAGAACAGGTGTGGTATTAATGTTGAATTACCCTGACTTTTTCAAAATACAGTGACCACTTTTCATAAATTGATTTTAGCATGTTTTCCTTCATAAAAACTGTCTGTACAGTAACCATCAGTATTGACTTAGTCATTTTTTGGGTGGTCATTATTAGCAGGTTTTACTGTATACCACTTTCCCTGACTATTCAAGGTATGTCCAATAGTCTATCACAGCCTTGATTATTCCAAGTCTAGCTACAATTCCAGGTTTTTTAAGTATAAAGGAACCAATCCTTTTACAGGAAAACTGACTGTACATTTAATTAAATTTCATTTCTATTTTTATAATAGTAATATAATAAAGATATATTTCAAGGCATTGAGCACAACATTTCATTGCACTAAAATTAATTTCATCTAACAATGTGCAAAACTAAATCTATTCTCAAGACTTTCCAGAGTCCATAACACTGGGTTTCGATACTTAAAGTTGAATAACCAAATGGTGCATTAGGCACGATACGTCCTCCCATTTTCCATAAATGTCATCGGCAGAAGTCCAATAAAAAACATGATTTAATCGGCGATTAATAACGCGATGCAGCGCCGCCTACCGCCGCTGCTACTGATGTCCAATTAGATTACATCGATTTTGGCTGCAAATCCTTTGTTACGACGATGGTCAGAAAATGATTAAGGGAGAGAGGGTGGGTGATAATGAGGAGGAAACGGGTTTAATTAAGTCCCATCGAACGCGTTGCATCAGGGGCAAGCCTGACATTTAATCTATTGTTATGACTGCAATTCGGTTTCATCTCGATAAACGATTTTGGCCAAAAGTAGCCTCTGGTAAGCCGAAAGGGAAAAGCACTCGCAGCGATGGTCAGTAATCAAAATTTCGTTAATATGCAACGAGAAAAGTTGCTGCAATCGATTAATGACCTCTCTTGTTCAAGCGGATTTGTGAAGCCCTACAATGGTTTCCGATAGCACATCAGAAACGGCTTGAGATTTTAAGCAGTACACGTGTATACAAATTGTACATAGCGTTTGATTTTTCTCTAAATGTACCTATTTTAAAATACGAAATAAAATACGAATAACATCAAAAAGCATCTCTTTCATTATAGCTTCATTCAACTGAAATGCAACACTGCAATGCTTGAAGGTTTGCAGTGATTGCTCGCCAACTAGGTACAGGTTTTGACATTTTTATTATTTTGAACCAATATTAGCCTTGAAATTGATTTCGTCCAAGTTAAAAAACCTATTTCCAAAGCAGATTAATTCAATATAAAAATGTACAGTGTGTATATGTGGGTTGTGACCTCATGTGCAGGGTGCCCACCAAGAAGGTGAGCATGTGGTGATATGGCAACTTTGTGGCATATGGCTGGTGGCACGAGGTGATTCTATTAATTTGCACGTACTCGCCTCGTGCACATGCCATATGCTGCAAAGCCGACATAGCACCATTTGCTCACCATCTTAGTGACCACCCTGCTTAAAAGATTAGGCAGATTTGATGCCCACGTGGACATACATGTAGCTCTTCTCCTTTTCCAATAATTAATATCTGAATAACAACAATATTTTTAAGTGGCATTTCCTTGTCGTTTTCAAAATAAAATCATTCTAGGGCTATCCATTTTGCCTAACAATTCAAAAAATTCGAACATGAGTGTTTAAATTATATAAACTTTCAATTAAGTAATCATGTTATTGTTGTTTGTTGCCAAGGTAAAATAGACCCTTCTTAAGATGTTTACGAAGCACTTTATCAAAATGGGAATTTTTCCAATAAATTTCAAACGCATGCACGTATTTGCTTTAATTCCCATTAGTGGCACAGGAGATGACAGAGTCTCGTTTCTTTTAATCCTTCGTTTATTTCCAGAGCTCCTTTTGTATTAAAAACAAACGTCTAGGCAAGTATAATAATGATATCGAATGCTCGAAATAATGCGATAGGCAGCATATGCGAACGAATAGAAAATTCCCTCCGTAAATCACATTGAAGTGTATTTGCCCGTCTGCCATCTTTCATTTTTTCTCTCATTTCTTTTTTAGCATTCAGCTATGAAGTATTATTCCGAATGAAAAATGCTCTATACCCTCCAAACATCATCTTCCAAAAACACGAGATTCTTATTCAACGAAATGTTATTCCCCCTCCGCAAAATATAATATGACGAGCGTAAAAAGAGTCATTCGTTATGCGCTATAATAACATGGCTGAAGAAGGCAAGAAAATTACTAGAAAAAGAAGAACAGCACTGCATATTCTATATAACTGGCAACAGCGCATTGTTATAGCATTTTTGAACGTGTGTATTCACAATACATGTATTTAGCAAAATAATTTCAATGAAGCAAATTGCTACACATACAATGTATCAAATAACAAATGCTTGAATTGAATATAAACTCATTAATAGATTTGCCCACTACTATAATACCTTGAAAAATCCCATTGTAATGCCATTTTGACACACGATATAACTTGATATCGGACATATACCCCAATCGGTTTAATTTATTCTGATCTCTATCTACATGTAATCTGCAAATTGCTTCCGAAACGACGTCAAACATCACGCGAGCGTGCTTATATATTGTTTGCGTTTGGTAAATATTGGAACATAACAGACAAACAAGGGTAACGCACTGTTGTCAAATTTGGAAAACAGTTGTACAAGATGCTTAAAAAAGCAGGATGTGATGAATCACAGAAATTAAGTTTCCAACTTCACTGACTTTTCCAGTTTTTAATTTTTTTAAATTTACAAATATGACAATATGCCTAACACGAGAACACAAATAAGAGTTTGAAGCAAATGACCACCTTGAATTGAACTACTATACTAGTATTAAAACAGTTGTTTCCCTTATGAAAACGAGAAAGATGAGCTTGAATCAAGAAATTAATCTGTTTTCGAAAACTATATACCGCTGAATCGCACGTGATTTCTCGAATAGTCTAATTCCACAGAGAAAGAACACGAAACAGAACCTGAATTCGCATACTAAAACATTGCATTGACATAAAATCGAACGTTATTTCTCTTATAGTCTCTTTCGGCAGGGAAAGAACACAAAAAAGAACGTGAATTCGAATAAAAAGCATTGCATTATGGGAAAATCGAACGTGATTTCTCGAATAGTCTCGTTCGGCAGGGAAAGAACACAAAAAAGAACGTGAATTGGAATACTAAAACATTGCATTATGGGAAAATCGAACGTGATTTCTCGAATAGTCTCGTTCGGCAGGGAAAAAACACAAAAAAGAACGTGAATTCGAATAAAAAACATTGCATTGTGGGAAAATCGAACGTGATTTCTCGAATAGTCTCGTTCGACAGGAAAGAACATGAAGCAGATGAAGATGGAAAAAAAATGGCGATTGGCGTACGTCATAATGATAAAATCCGTTTCAATTTGTGAGAGAAGGATGAAAATGAAGATGCCAGGCGTGGTAAATATCCAATATTTCCATAGAGACAGGCAAAAAGAAACCTCTTAAAATCGTTGGCGTGTGCCTGAATCGTGAAATAATGCCTGGATTTAACGGTTCTCCCCCTTTCTAGGATCGCCCACTGCCGCAGTCTGATTTTCGGTAGATAAAAAAGGTTGATGTACCGAATGGCCCGTTCAGAATACTAAAAACCAAATTCAGAAATAAATGTCTTTCTTTCGCTTTTAAAAGCCTAGCCATAGACAGAATTGAATATACTCGCTTCATTGAATGTACGGCGGTAAAGAAGAAAAAAAACGCAATATGCGGTATGTAAACGATGGAAGGGGAAGAAACAAGAGTTGTGTATGGAAAAAAAAAAAATAAGCTAGGATATTAAATGCAACAACAACGGTATATATACTGTTCATGTATAGGTACTATGCACACAAAAAATTGTACACGAGTTCGGCTGCTTGATTGATCGCTATTTAAATGTTGAACGAGTCTATGGTTTCCTAATAAAGTGCTTTCAAAAAGGATGCAAAAAAAATTAACATCTGATCGCGAACAAACTGCGGGCACAGATCGACGTCCCAGATGCAAGGTTTGCATAAATTCCGCACTAGATAGCTATGTAAAGTGAACTAAATTTGCTGAAAAAAACTTACTTTAAAAAATACCAGCGCCCACCAGATGGTTTTGGAAATCCAATTCTGCAATGTTGTTAGGAATATAAAAAGTCAGGGCGTAGCAAAATGCAATTTTGTATTTTATCCCTAAAATATAATAGGCCTATACAGTAAGATATAAAAAATATGTACAGATTGCTGGGTATAACAATATACCAGTAAAACCTGCCAAAGGTGCATATATCACGTACCAGCTGAAATGCGTGACTACCTCAAATATTGATGAAGGATTAAAAAGGCAGATTTTTTTGCAAATAAGAAATATAAGAGAAAGCAATGCATTATGAATCAGAAAACCACAAGCTGGTGACATTTAAATGAAGCGCCATTATAAGATATTATAATGCATGTATATGACCACTGAACACGTGATCTAAATGAATCATCGCTGAAATGACGTCACTCGCGCATATATACATGCAAAACATGAGGATCACATATTAGTATACAGGTTGAAATGATCAGTAATGGTCACCCTTATCACATCACGCCTAATTATGGGGCGAAAAAAAAGATGTCCTCATTCGTGACTTGTCCAGGAGGGTTTTAGAGCTGCTTTGAACGAGAAGATTTTGATGGTCAAGTCAGCAAACATCCTCGGTGCCTATTAGAGCGGAAAAGGCGATTAAGCGGCGTTTTCCATTAATTTTTTACGAGAATTAATAAGAGCTCGGAGGAAATCAATATTGATTAAAAGTCATTTAAACGGGAGCGTCTCAGCGTGATTAACAGCTTGGGCGCAGTTATCTAAATGGGAATTAGATAGCGATGTGCAGAGCAAAATGCTATAACAAACAGCCAGAAAAAAAAAAGTCACCAAGTTTTTAAATCCATCAGAAAATCTCATTGGAATTAAGCGCAGATAGAATGAATGGCATCGAAATGACATTAGGCTTACGGATCGACCTTAGCCTTTCATTGATTATCCTTATTCCGGTTCAGAATCTTCTGGTGGCATACATAGGCCTTCAACAAATCTTAATTCTTTTCAAAATGTTCATATTTAGTTCTAAACCCTAACTTTTTTCAAAGCTTAGTCTAACTTAAGAATTGGTGCTCAATTCAACTCAGTTTTTGAAACTATATTGATCAGTATGATCATACCTATGCCAGTAGAACCTGTCTAAAAGCATCCATTGTAAAAGAATATCTTCTCTAAAAGCAGAAATTCTACCAGCCCCGAATGGGATCCAAAGTCTGCAGTACAGTAAGAAATCTATACTAATATCAGTTTAATTTTGTAACTATTATATACTAATCCTTCGACCAGGGTTGGTATTAAATTATTCCTCAGTACCAAAGTTTGATTCAAGTGTTCAAGGGTTTATGATAAAATCTACACCTCAGTTCCAAAGATTGCTTCCAGAGTTGACTTGAAACTCTACTTCAAATTCAATGACTAATTCAAGATTTGATATTAAATTCTACCTAACAAAGAGTTGGTGCTAAACACTACACCTCCGTTCCAATAAGGTGGTTGACCATAAAGAGCGTATCTGAAGCGAACACACACGCTCTTGGGGCCAAACGGTCAAGAGAGCGGAAAAAGAAAGACGTTTTCAAAACTTTTATCTTTGCATGGCTGCATTCGGTCCTTTTTTGTGTGTGTGAAAAGACGGCTATTATTTATTCGCCCCCGGGCTTGAGTCCGTAGTAAAAAAGTCGGAATTAGGGCCAGGGGTTGATTTATCGTTCGGAAACAAAAATTTCGCTTGTGTTTTACCCCCACCCTTTATTCTGAACGCCAAAACCATCGAGACGCAATGGGATGGAAAAAAAAGACATTTGCAGAAACAGGGCTATATACACTCTTGCGAAAAAGGAGATTGAGTAAACCATTTTCTACTTCCATGTCCTAAAAGGTATACCAAAGCATAAAGTGCGACCTTTGACTTGCAAAGGTTAGGACAAACTTTGGCAAACTTACAATATACAGTACTTCAAAATTTGAAAGCATTGCAATTTCTACTGACTTTTAAAAATAAATCACTTTTCACCGATTAGTCCAGGTCAATTCGATTTCTCCTGGGAATTCATGCAGGTTTCTGGGAACCCTGTTATATGAGGAATGCTTTTCGAAATTTGAACTATATATTGCAGATATCGCGTTTACAGATCGTATAAAAGGAAAAAAAGAGTGAAAATGTAAAAGATGCATGGCAGAAGTATCATTGATTTTTCGGTTTATACCTAGTATTGTTGTAATGGCGGTTCGTTTGAAAAATCCGCCATTTGCATAAACTGAATGTTGTTGGAATTCACTCGAACAGCTCTTTCATTTTTCTCGCTTCTTCAGATTTCCATTTTCGGCGAAAACAAAATAAATCGCGGTGGATCTCGGCTTCTGGAAGTCCCATTGTGAAATTGAAAATAAGAAAGGAGGAGATCAGCAATAGAGTTCGTTAATATACTCTCGTGTGGATTCACTCCATGATGTTCATAAGAGTAAAAAAAATTCAAATAGACTTTCTCCCGATGCTTTTCAGTGAGATTCAATAAGATTTACTCAAGGCACTTATAAGGTCACCTAAAATCGGAACTCTAACCAAACTTCAATTGACGATTGAAATAAATGAACATCAGTTGTTTATGATTTCAGACAGTCCGAACGATCCTCATCGACCTCATGACTCAATCACGTCATATCCACTCGGCGAAAAAGTGCCCCTCAAGGCCAAGTTTATAAAATACGTTTATAAAATAAATATAGTATATAAAAGTTGATATTTCCAATGCCATATCACTGGCTCATTTTTGAGCACTTCGTTGGAAAGGAGTATAAGCAAACATTTTGAACCTTGACACAGCAGACTTAAACCATATAACTGCTAACAGAAGCGCCATAATATATGAAATGTATACTTGCTTCCAATCCATACCAACTAAACCTGTTGGATATGGCTCCAGTACTGTACCTTCTGTATTCGAATGTGCTTGAGCCAATTTTGTTTATCTATTTCCATGGACGATTCTAGGCAGACTTCTTGGGTCACGGTTGTCACTGCAAGCAGCCATCGTAATGCACTGCGTTGTACAATGGAAGCATGCATTGTAGCAGAACTGACCAATCATCATCCAGTTCACGGAGATCTTTAAGTAGCAGTGCCATCCATTGAGCAATACTGAAATGAATCAGTTATGCGCCTCAACGAGCCTTTAAAATAACGTTACTCTTTCATTCTGTCCTCCTCAAACCCCCACTTTTCTCTCATTTTTCTCCTCCTAATTAAGCCCTTTTCTCCTCTCGCATCCTAATTAACAACATTCGTAATTGCAGCTCGTCTTCCTCCTCCGAAGGCAACGAACGCGTTTCGTGAAATTCAATTAAAAACGCGAAAAACCGAACCTGGTTCAGCTGTTTTCCTGAACAAGATAGCCCCTTATCGACCTGGAAACTACGGAGGCCTCGGGACACCATTTGTACGACAGTCGCTCATTAATCGACGTGGAATCACAACGACAATCAACTCGTTAATTGGGACGGACCTGACGGTTAATGCCTGCAGTTTTAAAGGGGAAGAGAATGTATACTACATATAGGACATCACTGCTTTTAAGATTATGAAATATCCCATTGTTATGTGCATCATGTTCAGTACGTTGCTATTAGAATGAGTTCTTATAATAGACTTTTGGAAATTTGTACATTTCCAATAAATGAAATATTTTATTAAATATGTTTAATGCAAGTGCACGTGTCACCACAGAGTCAAAATCTTATCACATGTACCAAGAGACTCCTGATATAATAGAACAAAATCCCTTCCCTTTAATATTGGGGTGTCATTTGGTTCCATTGTTTGTTTCTTTGATAAGATAACTTAAAAAATATACTATACTCAGCCAAATACTTGAACATGTTTAATATACACTTTGCAACGTTACGAACTCAAATAGTGTCCTTCTTCAGGCAATACAATGTCAAGGAATCCAAATCAATATACAATAAAAGCTAAATAAAAACTTACCAATACAATATCCAATGGTGCATTGTGTAAAATTCGGGCATTGGATAGTGTATTGATTGGGTTTCCTTGATATTATAGGGTTGCCTGAAGAAGGACACTATTGCAAAGTGTATATTTTCAAACATATAAGAAACATTGTCAAAAATTTGTCTGAGTAGTATGTTCGTAAAGCTCCATGTCAATTCCATTGTTACTACAATTAATCACATTCCCACTGCCAATAATCTAAACTCGTTACTCGCCTTATAGGGCCATCCAAACGTCTCATTTCTGCAAAATAAATGGCAAATTCTAAATTTTTACTAAAATTTCAAGTCCAAATTTTAGTATTCATAACACCCGAGGCAAGTTCGATTTTCCCGTTACATTCATTCTCTGAAAAGGAAACCCAGTAATGATACTTTTAATCATGGTGGATATACGTTCTTTTACACCCTCTTATAATGTTCATGCACATGTATATTTGAAGCAAATGGAATGCTCACCTTGAAATAAAAAT
>JAQGCC010001218.1:0-25496 GCA_034698905.1 Xestoiulus laeticollis | reverse complement strand
GTGTGCGCCGGCAGCCATCTTTGAAATAAGGCGAGCCATAAATCAAAGATGGCGGCTTTTTAGCGTCGGCCTCATCGACGTCATATCCGGCCCCAACGCAGTCGACAGCAATTCGCGTGTGGTGCGAAGCGGGCTTAATTAAATCCTAGATCTCCTTTTTATTCCATTGAAGGAGACAGTGGCGCCATCCACATCCCTTGTACAATGCTAAGGCCGAATTCCTTAGCATTGGAATGCGGTTGACCCTGGGTCACGGGTGACGCACGCATCGATGTTGGCTGTTGCCACATCAATCAGATGCCGCCCAAAGGTTACCATTTGGCCAGCGTAGCTGCCTGGCCAAAATTTAACAACCTTGGCATGCTCAGGTGGGCGGGAGGTCGTACAAAATGTGAGGTTTGAACTCTGCCTCACATATAATATATGATAAGATGGGTAATTAGAAAACTGTTGCGAGAGGAAATTAACAAGCTTTATTGTGATAATATACATAAATATTTTATGCCAAAGTTATATAATTTGTGAATTTGCGTATTAAAAGAAGAAACTTGTTTGAAATATGCGTTTGCTATCAAATTCATCACTTAATTCATGATCAGCTAGAAATACCATCCACGTTGTCACTCAACCTTTGTAAGGTACGCATTGCAAGATGGCAGCCGCCTAAATATGCACGTAATTAAAGTTTATTCGGCATTTATATCGCCATTTATCTATAAGATTTGTTTCAGAAGTTGTTACACCTTTATGGACAAATGGACTCACCTATATGGCAACAATTAAGTATTTTTCCTAGAAGAGTTGTAGGAAACGAATTTAGTTACTACTAATCGCATATACATGTACATGTATGTACATTATATGTATAGTGCAGTTCCTAACAACTTTAGTTTGGATTTGCGCTCATAAAAACGATAATGGGTAAACAAGTAAATTTGGGTATTGTTTTTTGCAACCCTAGGCAATTATATTATGCTGGACAAACACTCAGTGGTATTGTTTTGGTCATACTTGAAAAGCCAATGCCATTGCGAGGTAAGTGCATGATTAATATAAACTGCATTTAATTATCAGTTATAAACTGCATGCTACAACAGAAAATACGAACTCAAAATTTCGACTTAAAATACCGATTTAAAAATATGGATAGGCCTACATGTATGTGCCAAAATTCTTAACATTATTTTTATTTCATCAGGTTGATCATGCATGATTTCAAAAAGTTTCGATATTTTCCAAAATGTTCGCCATTCAGCTTCCAGAAACAATTAGTTCCATACAGAAATGAAATTTTCAACTTTTCTGATTTGTCCAGTTTTTTCCCTTGTCACAGAATTAAAAATTCTAAATTAAAATTAATTTTTTTATCGCGATTAATGTCTCATTTTTCATAGGAATGAGTTTTCCGGGCTATAGAATTTGTACTTAATATTGATTTTTCACTCATCTAAACATCACAATAGGCTCACAATATACAGATACATGTTAACATTTTAACCATTTAAACATTTTTTTTATTAATTCAATATGTACATGTACTGTATATAGGCCTATAGGTAGATGTGCATGTATAATATGCGTAGCCAATATCGGCGTCACAAAAGTTCAATTTTAAGCCTAATTGCGTTGTAAAGTTTTATTAAAACATACACCAAAAAAACTTATTAAAATGTGGCAAATCTCTTTTTGAATACCCCCTGGAGTTTCAGTTTTTCATATGATTTTTTTGGGTGCGAATATTTGCTTTTTTATGTACATGTATACGCCCGCCTTCGTCAAAATTAAACATATAATAATGATAATATTTGAATTTTAGCAATTCAATTGGAACTGAAAGGAAAAGGAAAATTCGTGTGGCATTTCTCAAAAACACGGTATACAACCAAGGAAATATTTTTACAATCGGCGATGATTATTAATCTGTCAGGTGAATGCATAAATTAAATACTTAATTAATATTAATTCATACGAAAACCCGTTTGTTTAAGAGCTCGGTTTTTATGTGATTTTCATTTGTTAAAACTACAATTGTATATTTGATTTTAGAAAATTCATCAAAATATGGCGTAGGCACACACAGATTTCCATTTGCCATTGACCTTCCACAAAACTTGCCCCAATCATATAGTGATACATATGGACAAGTGAAATATAAGGCAACAGCCATTTTAGAAAGTGCAATAAACATCACCTTTTTGAACAAAACATGTATGACTAAAAACTACTTTGAGATTCACGCATCACTTCCTATACCTGCCAATCTCAATGTAAGTAAATAAAACTTGGATTTTAAATTCTAAACGTATTATAGTGATTTAATTTTTGCTCGTAAACCTATATTAGACAGTGACAGTTGTAGACGAGTCCAACCCGTTGCCATGTTTGTCATCTTGTTGCTTATGTTGGTCATATGGCGAAGTTTCTGCCACAATGACCACGGACAAAGGAGGATATCTCCCAGGAGAAACCATAGCCTTCAAAGCAGAAATTGCTAACCACTCAACAAAGAATCTTAGGAATGTCACCTTATCTTTGAAAAAAGTAAGATCTTATCATTCATTTTTTCATGGCTATAGAGTGCAAGAATTGGATGTTTTGATAGTTTTACAAATTTTATTTGTCTAGAGCATCACTTATTTTTGTAAAGGCAACACACATAACGTGGTTAGAAATGTATGGGATGAGCTGAAATTTCAACGAGGATTAGATTCTCAGGAGGCAACCACCTGGTCTATGCGCATAGAATTACCAACAGAAATGCCACCAACAAATTTGGGAGCAAGCCCAAGGATAATCGAGCTAAAGTATTATCTCCAGGTATATTACAAATCTGAATCTTATTGAAAATACGGTATTACCCCATCTCGGGCATCAGTGACTTTCTAAATATCCCCGGTCATTTTAATCTAATGCATCCGCATAATTTAATTTTAGTTAGAAGTTGGTAAATATTCCGGATGTTGTGCTCCAAAGGTATTCTTTAGACTCCCACTTTTGATTGGAAGTGATGCACCTCACATTCATGAGACAGCAACCACGGCATTACTCAGGACATTGGCTACAATGATTCCACCAGAACACCAGGTTTAATAAAGAGGACTTTTTCATCGTAAAAAGTATTTTTACAACGTAACTTAAATTATTCCTTGAAACGAACCATGTGTTTTAAGGAATGGTTTTTCATAACATTCACATGCCATATAAGATATGCCATTCTAAGAATGCACATAAAATGATATTTGAATATACATTTATTTCGATTTATGTTTAGTTGCATTTACTCAATTTCAGACAATTAAAGTTCTGAAAATTGCGCCAAATTAAAAATAAGTCATTTGTAGTTGCTTTGCTATTATTCATTTCAACGATATAAAAACTTGTTGCTGTCGAAGCATGCTTTTCAGTGATTATATAATATACAGTATAGCTTAATTACTTGTATTTTTTTTATTAGTCAATAAATTGTTACTAAACATAGAATTGCTTGCTGATCATCATTTCAAATGTTTTTTTGCTTATAATAATTAACCGCAGAGGCCAGTTTTTGACAGTTTAAATTTGGACCCTTATTCCACATGCTCAGTTTCAAAAATCATGCTTTTATCACAAAATGTATAATTCCTGTTATTTCCATGTATGATCTGTCCCACTAAAATGAAATTTAATTTCTTTAGCAATAATATTCGATAGATAATTTCTTATTCTTTAATTTTGATAAAAGCAAGATGGTTCAATTTTTAATACTACAAAGCACTGGTTAAATCTTATTGTATGACAACCACCAGCAATAATTACTCTTTAAGCTAAAATGTTTCCAAGAACAATTTACATATTCATTGGTGGCCTTGATCCATTTAGAAATTATTTTTTTTCGATAATTAATGCAAAATTCTCTCAAAATTATCAAAAATATAAAACATGTTATAGCGCTAGCTGATAGGTAGACATAAATATGTACTGCTTTCGGGCATACATTACATGTATGTTTTTAAGAAATTTGTTGCTATGATTTTGAAAACTTCCTACAAATTCTTCCAGAAATTAAAAAAATGAAATAAAAAACTCCATGTCAAGTAAGCTACAAAAATATAATTAATTAACTAAATAAGCAAATAGAATAACACAATCAGGAACTAAATCGGAAATTGCACTTTAAAAATCAGCTATTTGTCACATGAGGATATCAAATATGTTATTTTCTGCATTTTCACCAGTTCTCGGATGTCTTGCTCGGATTTCTGGCTAATAAAAGCAGAACTGTGATTTTTATTTCCTAGAATTGCAAATGGGACAATTGCTTGACCTACATGTACATGTAAATAAGGATATTTTTGTGGCATTTTGATACAAACTCAACTATGGGACCCATCCATGTAAGTATTCTGTATGACAAACATATCCCAGACTACTACCCAGGAGAAGTATTACGTGGAAATGTGGTCGTTACCCTGGAAAATCCTGTACTAATCGAGGGTAAGTGTTATAATTTTAATTTAAAATCTATAATTATCCTTCCTTAATTTCGTTCTAGTATGTACAAATACACTTTAAAAATATACATGTTTAAGTAACATGCCAGCCAAATATTAGAATTTCTATCAAATATTTAAGAAATCTGGCATTTCGGGAGACATTTGTAAATAAGTGGAATACAGTGGAATTCGCTTATAACGATCTTTAAGAAAGAAATCAGATCGTCATATTCGCATTTATGAAAAATAAAGCGTACATGTAATGACAATAATAATTTACTTTTGCACATAGAAATACAAGCTTAAAATAGGTTTGCATCTACATGTATTTATTAAAAGTTTTGACTGGAAAAAAATCGTGCAGAATTGTAAATAATTAAATGGTTTAGTACAAATAAATTGGCTGGAAATTAAGGAGAAATTTCAAATTTTTTATAAAAAAAAAAAAGAAAGTGAAACCGTTTATCTAAAACTGGAAAATGTATAAAACTTGTAAATGTATAAAAAAAAAATGTATAAAAAATGTATAAAACATTGAGAAAACAATTATTCAATAAGAAAGATAACTTTTAAAAGTTGTATAGTTTTATAGTTCATAAATTTATAAATTTAAGCAAATATCTGCAGTGAAATATAATGTATATAAGTAAACTTGACATAAATTTAATACGAAATACGAACATATTTTGCTTTTTGAAAGTGAATGTTTCGTTAGAAGCGAAACATTTTAAGCTTACATAGACAATTACTGATAATTAATATACAAATTGTAGAAGTCCAAGTGGAACTGAATGGAAAAGGAAAGTTCGTGTCGCCTTATTTAAAAATTCATACTAAAGAATTGTATTTGAATGTGAGGATAATTAATAAGCTGTCAGCAGTAGGTGAGTACATTCAATATTACAAAAAAGGGATGTAGAACTATATACAAAATCCCATTTTTTAAAGCTTTTTTCAAATTTTATTTCGAAATATTTTTCCATTTATTGCAGTTATTATACATGTACATGATATTAATTATAAAGATTATCTTTGATAGCTAATTCGGCTGCATATTACGGCATTGGCAAACATTTATTTCCATTCTCCAGTAAACTCCCACAAAAGTTACCCACAACGCATATTTATAGTTATGGTAAAGTGGAATATAAGGCATTTGCCATTATAAAAAGTACAACGAGCATCACCTTTTCGAGAAAAAGTTCTTTTCATATTATTGCACCACTTCCTATACCTATTCAGCTCAATGTAAGTAAATATAATAACGATTTTAATAATACATGTAAATGCATTACAGTGATTCGATTTATGCTTGTTAAATTCTATTAGCCATTGGGTGCTGTGGAAAAGACCAAGCCTTTGCCAATTTTGTCATCATTTTGCTCATTTTGGTCATATGGTGAAATCTCTGTCAAGATGACCACAGACAAAAATGAATATCAGCCTGGAGAAACTATTTTCTTCGAAGCAGAAATTACTAACAATTCCATGAAGAACCAGAGGAATGTCACCCTAGCTTTGAAAGAAGTATAATTAATTAATTAATTTTATAAATTAATAATTAATTTAACTATATCGCTAAAATTGGTCGCTTCAATAGTGCAGTTTTAAAATTTAAAAAAAAAAATTCATTCAACTTTATTTTTCTAGCAGATTACCTATTTTATGGGCTTTGATTATGATTGGTGCATTAGCGATCTGTGTGATAAGCTGACATTTCAACGAGAATTAAATTCTCAGAGAACTACCATATGGTCCACACGTTTGGAGGTACATGTACCACAAACATTTAAAACAGAAATTAGGGAAAGTTCAATTATACATATCTGCTATTATCTCCAGGTAGGGTATCTATAACTATAAGATTGTTCCTTTCAAATAGGCTTAATAGCTCTACATTACATAATCAGCTATCAATTTCTAATCTTTTTAAAATGAAACTCCACTTTTTTATTTTAGCTGGATATTGGTAAATATTCCGTATTTTGGGACAACACTATTTCTTTCAAGTTTCCACTTACGATTGAAAAAATTCAACCTCACATTAAAGAGACAGAAATTACAACATTATGTTTAAACAATTCCAGCACAACACCAGGAATAACAAATACTTTTCCATCATAAAAAAATTGGAATTTGCTTATAGAGATTTGGCAAACCCTCTTTACTCATAATAATTCTGGTTTAAGCTTATTCAAACTGGAGCTACCAAATTTTCCAGCATGATGTTTTATAAAATATTAAAAAAATGAAATATAACAACTGCCTGAGTTTAATGGTTTATTTGAATTTTACAAAATTTCCTGCAATGGTTTTCAATTTTCATTCAGAATTTAACCTTGTTAATATAAAGAATCAAATTTTGGAATTATATCCAAACTTTTACTTTATTAAACTTTCACTTATTAATGGATTGTTTTCCATTCAAACAAAAGTTAACGTTAACATCATCAGTTAATCACAGGCCACATTTTAGCTAGATTATTTAAGCCTCAAAACTCCTAAAATGGTGGCATATAGTATGATAAATCAATATTATAGTCTCGCATGCATAAAGGGAAAACTGACATTGAAGTTGAATCATCAGTTTCTACAGAACCACTTTTAAAATTAACGATAAAATACAGCAGGAAACTAAATCTAAAATTTCATTTTTTTTTAAATAAATCATGTGATGTATCGTAACATTAGTGTATAATTGCTTGTTATTTCCTAGATTTTTTGTTATTATTCTACGAACAGCATACAGTATGTACATGTTGCAGTCCCCTCCATAGTAAAATGGCATCAACTAGAAATGCTTGCAAAAAAAAAAATAAGTAGCATTTGTGAGCCAGAATCGAGGGCATTCCCTTCTTCAACCTTGGCCAAGTCCTCTGCTCTCTTGCTCCCCCAGAAAATTTATGACTATAGCTAACCAAACCCTATTTTTGCAGTAAACTAGCTACAGTCAGTACAGTGGTGTATGTCCAAGAATCTCTTAACGCGCGACAATGACGTGTCCTAAATAAGCATAATTTTTGTAGTTTCACTTCAAACTCAGCCATGGCACCCATCCATTTATGTGTTATTTATGATAAACCAACTCCAGAATATTACGCAGGAGAAATACTAAGCGGAAATGTTGTTGTTACCCTGGAGAGACCAATACAAATCAACGGTAAGTTTAACCGAATTTTCACTAAAAATTATATCATGATTCAAATGCAAAATACAAGTTGTAGAAGTATAAACCTAGCTACTATATGTTTTCCCTTAGTATACTAGATTGTATAGACTTCATAGTTTAGTTCTATAGTCTAGTAGTCTAGACTATATTCTATTGCTCTATAGTTTAGTAGTCTAGACTATAGTCTAGTTCTATAGTCTAATAGTCTAGACTATAATCTAGTTCTATAGTCTAGTATACATGTAGGCTACTAAGGGAAAATCCTAGAGTAAGCTACTATATAGTCTAGTATACTATTAAGGGAAAACCCCATAGTAGTCTACTACAGTATAAAGTCTAGTATACTAAGGGAAAACCCTAGAGTAGGCTATTATTAGTCTAGAATATTAAGGGGAAACCCTAGAGTAGGCTATTATATAGTATAGTATAGTATACTAAGGGAAAACCCTAAAGTAGTGTTTTTAAAACTGATTTTAGGATCCCTTAAACTGATTTAAAGACCCCAGAGACAAGGATATATCAAAAAAATATTTTCATAATTTTTTGATTGATTTTAACATAGTAAATACTACTTTTTGAGAATGTATAGGCTTGCCGGATATTTTTAGATATAATTAAGTTTGTGAACTGGAATATACAGGTAAAACCTTGGCTATAATAACAGGTTGTGGATAAGTGCATACATATAGTACTGGCATGTCACTTATTGCAACATTATTTCATAATAGAATGAAATATACGTAAAACATTTATCTTGTATTACAGTAGAATCTGTCTAAAATTTTTAAGCTGAACTGTATGCTAATTGTCCCAATTTTTTGCTAATTTTTGAGTAATCGATGGAAATGTGAATTTATTCGTGTCTATATATGCACAAGTTGAAAATGATTTAAATTATGATTCATTATCCTCTGCGAATAGGTAAAAAATACAGTACTACAGGAAAAACGTATGATGTTCATGCATTTCAGATGTTCATATTAAAGTTAAAGGAAAAGGCGAGGTTGAATTTACGAGAACTGAAGGATCTGGAGACAACAAGAGGACGGTTCGATACCATAATAAAGAGATTTACATCAACCATAGAGCTATGATTATTCAGACAGGTGAGTAGATGAGTAGACTGCTAAACTTTGTCTCGATTATGTAGTAATTTTGCTCGATACTTATTTAGGTAATGAAGTATTTGGAAGTGGACAACATAGGTTTCCATTCTCGGTAATCCTTCCCGCAACTCTGCCAGAAACTTTTCATGTCCGAGCCGGTCAAGTGAAATACAAGTGCAAAGGCATTGCAAAATGTGGAGAATCAGTTGGTTTTCTATCATCTACCATCAAGGAGTCGACACCATTCACTGTTCATGCAATGGCACCAATACCTGACCATTTACTCGTAAGTTTTGCGCCAATTTTCAACCTTATGTATCAGTTCCAGAATAAATTTCCCAAATGTGAATTTGTGCAAATATTTCTTGACAGGATGTGCAACACACTCAAGAAATAAAAAATCTACCATTTTGTTGCGATGCCTGTTGCTGTATTTCATCTGGTAAAGTCTCTGGTGTGATTACAATCAATAAAGGAGGATACGTTCCAGGAGAGACTATTAATTACAATGCACAAATATCCAACAAGACGTCACAAAACTTGGAAAGCATTGTCCTTACTTTAAAACAGGCAAGACATCCAGAATTTTACTTATAACTTTTAATTTGAGCTTCTCAACTTTTTTCTAAAATGTTTTCTTATTAAATACATGTACAGACTGTAAGTTGCATCGCCCAAGGAAAATCCGAGATTACACACAACGAACTGAACAAATTCGCCTGTACCCAAGGCATACCAGCAGGAACAGATTTTACATGGCCCGTGCCAATGAAACTTCCATATGCAATTCCACCTACTAATTTGGGGTCATGTAGAATTATATCAGTTACCTATGAATTGGAGGTAAGTTTACATTATTGAATGTTATGAAAGGACCGGTCATCAGGCACTTTGATGGTTATTTTTATTATTATATTTATGCGTGTAAAGGATCTCATTTTTTAGCAATTGTACTTCGAAGCATGGGTGGGGCTATTACACGAAACCTTATTACTTGATATCTACATGTATTTTCCCCACAAAAATGTCTTGAAAGACAGAGGGGCCCTTACACGAGTAAATACGATAATTACAACGTGTGATATAGGGGTAGATGTTTACCAAATGACGTAGTGGTATGCTGGTCTATTTAGATTCCAGACATAATACACATGTGTATTGATTAATAAAGACTCGATAAGTTCAAGGATATGTGGGATATCAATGTAGATTATGTACAAAATGGTATTGAGGACAGTGAAACATTAGATGTTGACAAGTAGGAGTGTCTTTAGCAAAAGACACAATGGTTAGTATTGATTAATTTGTAGATGGAGTAGTGGGTAGAGTTAACTTTTCCGCAACGGATTTCTATAGTGTGCTTTATGAGAAAGTTGAATGAAGCTTGAGACATCCAAGTAGGCCTAGCTACATCTGTTTATATTTTGGAAAAACTACAAACTGACAATGTGATCTCATGTAGTTAAAATGTTATTTGTATTATGTCTAAATAAAATTCTCTAATAATTCTTTTGAAATATTCTCATTTACATACAGGCTGATGTTGGTGAGGAATCTGGATGTTGCGCTCCAGATGTCCATTTCCGTATTCCAATTATGGTTTGCTCGGCTGCACCATCCATGATGGCCCCTTGCGCACCAACCAATATGATGGCCACGGCAGAGAGGCCAAATGTTTATGCAGGATTTCCTCAACCATTAATGCCTGGATATCCACCAGCACCGGCCGGCTATCCATCGCCTCTGCCAGCACCGGGCGGCTATCCATCACCTCAACCAGGCATCCCACCATCTCAACCTTACCAACCGGGATTTTCACCATCCCAACCTTATCAACCAGGATTTCCCTCAATGCAGCCAGGATATCCACCAATGCAACCACAACAAGGATATTCACCAATGCAACCACAAGCAGAATATTCACCAAACCATTCCTATCAGCCTGGTTATCAACAGTCCACAAATGTTCAATCAGGGTATCCATTGTCACAACCTCAAACGGATGGTTTTACTCCTAGCTGTCCAACAGTTATTACCGATGAACCGGTTGGCTTCAATAAAGTCCCATTACCGGAAAATCCAAAAATGTAAATTCCACTCAATTGTCCTTTTGGTACATGTAAGCTAATGCTACCTAGCACAGAATTTTCAGTTGTCAGAGTACGTTGCTTATATGTGAAAACGTTTTTGTATTGATATTCTTAATGTACCGCCAAATACTTAAACGACTAGAACTCACTAAATGCCAAAAGCGTATTTCGTTATATGGAAAATACGATTTATACATGTATTTAAAACTTATATTCTTCAAGATGCTTGTGATGATATTTTCTTTTAATTTGTGAGCATCACAAACACGAATAGGCCTTTAAATTTCTTGTAAACTTTTTTGCATGACCAACAAATATGCGAAACTATACATTTTAAGTGCCTTTCATGGTGCATTTTTTGGATTCTAGATGATATTTGATGGAATAACGACAAATGACTGCCCTTACAGCAGACAGCAAAAAATACAGGTTTATCTAAGTATATTCTGCTTGCAACAATTACTATTGAAACATTTACAGTAATATAATTTTTGAGAAGCTTGCTCAGTTTGGTAAACCCATACTCAGTTTCATATTGTGTCAATTCAAGAGATATTTCATGATTAACTTTTTCAGCCATATTATGTAAACTACACACTGATGTATTCGAGGTAATAGCCATTTTGCGGTGTGTTTTACAGATGCAAATCTTGTCTACATTAGTCAGAGTTGATTTTGCACAGAATATCTTATTGTTTTACCATGTGTTAAAAAAATTATAAAAGTGATATATAAATTTCAAAATTACTAGATTGTGCATGTTCAGGGACAAACACGAAAGTGTGTACATGTATTATCACAGTTGTGAAATTTGTTCTACATATAAAAGAAATTGTGCTTTAAGTTTAAAATTATGTAAAGCACAGTAATTATTATACACATGTTATTTTAGCAAATAACAATTAATGTACCGAAAATAAAGTTTGAATAATGAATTTTTGGACCTTACGTTTTCAGTATCATGATGTTATTGGTGGAAATATGGCTTCGATGGCGACACTTAAAATTCCATTTTGTAATATACGCAAGTCTTCTAGTTTGATAGACATCAACACTTAGTTCAGGCATTATCACAGCCATAGTTGATTTGGAGTCAGAAAAAGATGTCCGACTTGACAGCAGACGACATTCAGATTAGAGACTATCTTGATGTCTAACAAGTCCTAGTGGATTAATTGGCATCAAAACACTGGTGGTAATAATTGTTTGTCTTAAAGATGTCTGGTGTACGGATATCATCTTATTCTAAATAGGCCTAAAACAAAAATGAAAAATGATTATTAAAAACTGCACTTATCTGCAGTCTAACAAAATTATAATACTGAAACTAAAATTTAAAACTTGGATCAATATGATTATAACTTTGTTGAACATTTTTTAAAACATTAAATCGTTTTTTCCATTTCCAATTAATTGATTTATTAGATAACCCCGTTTAGTTGATGATATGCAATTTTTCCAACTATCGGTAATTTCCCGATGCTGATCATCATTTTTATAATTGTTCAATTATAAGTAATTTTAAAAAAATAATTGGGTTTATTGTTTTGAATAATTTTATCTGTATACGTTGCTATAGCCTCCTTAATACGAGCTCTTGTTATTAAGTATATTTGAAATGCTAAATTTTTTGTAAGCTATATTGCTAAGAAACGAATATTATAATGAAAAATGATGACATTTTGAGAACATTTTGCGCCTTGAAGCAGCAATATTAAAACACAAGCTTAAATTTCAACAGTATCATGAATTTGGTATCCATGTGGCTTTCCACAATATCATTAGCTATTTTCAAAAGAAAAAAAAATTACATGTGGCTATATATCATTTGCCAGAGACTCGCGAATCATACAGTCAACATTGTCTTAACCTGAACTAGTTCAACAATTTAACATGGGTCCAGTGGACCTGGAAATTATTTACGACCAAAATGAATACTGTGCAGGACAGGTTTTGAATGGCATTATCTTGGTTAAATTGAAAACTCCTATACCAATAACCTGTAAGTTCGAAAATCTATCATCTTATTGCATGTAATTCGAGGAATCTTATTAACCATCAAGCTATCGCTTGATACTTTCCCTTGATAACCGGTTCATTCAATCAACTTTATTTAAACTTTTTATAGTAATTGAATTAGTGATTTTTGGTGAAGGTTTTGTCAAGTGGACCAAATATAAGAGTACAAGACGCACTAGAATTGGAGCCCAAAACGGGCATTATAGCGTGTATACCAGAGAAAAATACCTCGATGTTAATAACACCCTCATTTATTCAAGTAAGTCATTGAATCTATTTTCAATATACCTGTTATATAAAGTTTACCATTAAAATCTGAAAAATCGCTTGAATATAAGCTCAGTGCATTGCAAATGAGGTGTCTCGCAGCAGTTTTAAGCATTTCCACAAGAACTGGCTAATATAACAAATATGCAGAATAGTTGAAAAACGTTCGACCACTTTTTTGGCCAAGTTTACCATAAAAATCTAAAAAATAGCTTAAATATAAGCTCAGAGCATTGCAAATGAGGTGCCTCGCAGCAGTTTTAAGCAATTCCACAAGAACTGGCTAATATAACCCATATGCAGAATAGTTGAAAAAAGTTCGACCACTTTTTTGGCAAAGTTTACAATTAAAATCTGAAAAATCGCTTGAATATAGGCTCAGTGTATTGCAAATGAGGTGCCTCACAGCATTTCTAAGCAATTCCACAAGAACTGGCCAATGTAACCCATATGTTAACCAATATAACCAATAGTTTGTCTTAAGAGTGTTGCGTACCAGAATAAGCCTTTTTTTTCTAAATTGTTTATTTAATTTTGGAAACTGATAGGAACCAATGGAGTATACGAGGACCTAGCATAAATATTCTATTATTTGTTTTAAATTTTTTGTTTATGTATATGTATATTCCATTTCATGGAAATATGTCTGTAAAGTTTATAATTGTAGAGGGTCTGGTGAACTTTACGGACATATTTCCATGAAATGGAATATACGTATACATAAACAAAAAATTTAAAACTGGCCAATTATTTATAATTAAAACTGGCAAATATTTATGCTAGGTCCTCGTACACTCCATTTGTTCCTATCAGTTTTCAAAATTAAATACAAAAATAATTTAGAAAAAAGGCTTATTCTGGTATGCAACCCTCTTAAGACAGATCGCTAACACGCCCAATTTACAGAAATTGCAATAACGAAATTGCATAGAGGATCTAGATTTTTTATAAGTATGAATTTGGTAATAAAACATGCATGTGCATGTGCAATTCGCAGTGCTTAATTTGTCTAAAAATTGAAACGAAAATATAATTTTGTATCATAATTTTCAAATTTTGTGTCTTTCAAATCTAGAGGGTGGTCAAAATTTTGGCATTGGCGAACATCGATTTGCATTCAAATTCGACTTGCCTCCAAATTTACCAGGCACTTTCAATGTTAAAAAGAAAATGGCGGCTGATTGTTCAATCACATATAATTGCCAAATTACATTGAAAAGCACAAAGAAGATTTCGCTGCTTTCATCAAAGTGCGAAGCTAAAGCTGCCTTCGTGGTCATTGGAATGGTCAATGCACCACTTGGACTCGGAGTAAATATATTTACAAAAAAATTATAAATATGCTACTTTAAAACATGATATCCAATTATTACTAAAAAAAATCGATCTCCTTTATTGTACAGCTGTTAAAATGGATCCAATTTTGCCAAATTATTTTTCCAGGGAATTGTGACTCTAGATAACAATAAAAAAATATCCTGTTGTGGATATTGTTGCTGTTGCATTAGCTGTGGCAAAATAAAAGGAGTCATTTCCATTAACAAAACTCATTTTTTTGCTGGTGACACTGTCATAGTGAAAGCGGACATCGAGAATAATTCCAGAATAATCTTGGATTATTCAAGTAAGATAACATTTTAAGAATTGAGTTATATGGCGAAATTCTATTGTTTCGCACATCCTTCACGTGTTTTGGTATCGTAAGCAATGATAGTCATTAATTGCCATTTTGTCTCAGGAATAGTCTTCAGATGACCCATATTACACACAAAATGATTTTACCTGCGATTAACAATAACGGTTGAACACTGAAGTACAACTGTTAGGTATATTACCACAACAATGTTAACTAAACCCTATTTAAATGAATATTTCTGTATTATAAGGCAAATATCCTGTGATTCATGGTATAAGTTAAATTTTAAACATGTTAAGTTTAAATACCCATGAGTGTGTATTATACCATCACTTTAGCGGAACCTGAAAATAGCACTATCCCTTAGAATAGTACAACTTTTGGTTTGGTCCAAGTGGTTTGTGCTATTCACAGGTTTTGATGTCCTTCGAAGTGAGTCCTGTTGAATATTGTTGCACGACTTAGTTGACTTTTTCATTAATATCACTGCATGAATTCAACACATATTGAATGCTCAAAAAGTGTTTGCTAATTCAGTTAAATATTCACAATAAATCGTCGACAGATATCAAACCTTAAAATTGATTTAAATAAACATCAAAAATTTGAAATTCTCAGAGAATCGATCTTCGTGCTACTGGTGGAAAGTGTCAATCCCGAGAAGTAGACATCAATGTTTTTCTAGTTTGCGATAGAGAACCAATAAAACCTGGAGAAAAGTTGTCATTGGATGACATAAAATTGGTAGTTCCTCAATTGCCCTCTACAACTGAAGGATCAAGTCGTATTCTGTTCATTAAATACTATGCTGCAGTAAGTAGCTTTTGCAAATATCTGCAAATATCTATCATTTGTAAAGATTAATAGATTACTAAAATTCCATGTGTCCAACAAAACAACAGTTTGAAGAAAAAGTATTTTAACTTTCAGGTGATTGTAAGCCAGGGAACAGGATTTTGCTCACCTAAAGTGGGATTTATGATCCCAATCACGATCGGACCAACATCTATAGCACAATTCTTGCACCAAACTGAATATCTACCCACAAACATAGGGGTAATAATCACGTCTCAACCACGAAATTCAAACCAATTTAATTCAACACAATAATTTTACTATTTTCCTCACACAAACGAAATATTTCCAATAAAATTGAAAATATTTCCAAAGTATTATAACTAAATATTGATATCTGAAATGCAATTTATGTAAAGCGATGAGAATAAAAGCTTATATACACATCACAATATAATTGTATCAGTGCTAATATTTATAAATAAAGTTGTCACATGCAAAAATTATGACTGTGTATATTATCACATTTATAAAATCTTGACAAATATGATTTACACTTATTATTCATGTGATATTTAGAAGAATCATAGTAGAAGAGTACAGGGTGGACCAAAAGTCAGTGCCATCCCACTTTTTTCTTAAATCTTGAAGTTATAAAAATTCTGTTAATTTTTAATAGAAAGTGAAGAGAGTTCTATCCACTAATGTTATTAGATTTTACCTACGACCATTTTTTCATGGAAGCCGTAATTATAACTTTTTAGCCATAACACTTAGGACAAAATGTCAAATCAAGAAAATGATGAGAATGGTCTGTTTGAATGAAATTTTAGCAACTATAAGATTTAAGAGAAACAACGTGGGTTGGTACTAACTTTTGTCCACCCTGCACATGTACTAGTATATGAAAATACATTATTAGGGAACTCATAATCTTAAATAGAAATTATTTTGAATAAATTTAGTGTCACTTTCATATTTAAGTTTTTTGTAAAGTATTTTACAAACATGACTTCAGCAAAGTTTATTCCCATTTTTATCAATTTCCATAGTTACATTTAAACAAAAAATTCATAAATACCCTTGTTTATAATTTGTGAATAATTTTATTTTTAAACATATTTACAATTATGGGACACCTATTATTTAGTGTTAGCTTCGTCAACCTTATTTTTATAGACTAATGGCAACTAAACAATATTATAATGAAATGTGATGATATTTCAATATTAATGAGTTTTGCAAAACAAACAAATTTAATCTCTCACAATGCACGCTTATATCACTTTTTGCAACCTTGAAAAATCGTATAATGACTTTGTTATCTATGTGACGTTCTACCTTATCATTATCGTAATTCTGAATAAAACAACACATGCTATTAAATAGAGCTGCATATCAATTGCCCCAGACACAATGCATTGAATACTTGCTAGCAATCATACAGGTATCACTGTCCTAGCCAGTTTCAACATTATAAAATGGCTCCAGTGGAGCTAAAAGTTATCTACGAACAAAGTGCATACTATGCAGGGCAAGTTTTAAAAGGCCATGTCTTGGTGAAATTGGAAAATCCTTTACCAGTAACCCGTAAGTACAACTATATACTGGTGATTGTATGATTTTTGACCATAAACTACACTGGTCTCTATAACTTTAATCAAGCTTTTTTATAGTAATTAAAATACGAATTTTGGGTGAGGGTTCTGTAAGATGGACTGAGACCAGAACCCGTCAACAGTCATCATCTGCTGGTACTCAGACAGTTACAGATTATTATACCTTTTCTAAACAAGAAAAATACCTCGATATTAAGAACACACTCCTCCAATCAGGTAAGTCAAAATATGAACTTACTACACCTAAAAATGAAAGTCGTGCGTTCTCTATCCGCTGATGTTATTAGATTTTATGTATGACCATTTTTTTTTTCACAAAAATCCAAATTATAACTTTTTAGACTTAACACTTTAGACGAAATACCAGATTAGTAAAATAAATAGAATAATCTGTTGATATGAAATCAACTGTTCTCGTCTTCATTGGCAATTATTTACAATTGTTACAATGTTTTTTATGAACAGAGGGAAACGCAAATGGTAGCTAATCTGCAGTACAACGGTACATTGCAGTGAAGATACTTAAATGTAATGTAGGTAATTATTGAACCGAAATATTCACTGCAGTTGTAACAACTTTTCGAAGACAAAAACAGCTTGTTTCACACAAATAGACCCTTTTCTTACTTTTTCTAATTTGACATTTGTATTAAGTATTACGGTTAAAAAGTTATAATATGGGATTCCATGAAAAAATAGTTGTAAATAAAACTTAATAACATCAGTGGATAGAGCACATATGACTTGTAATTTAACAGCATTAACAGAATTTTAATAACTATAAGATTAAAGAAAAAAAGTGGGGTGGCGCTGACTTTTGGACCACCTTGAATATCAAATATTATCTTTTGAAGTTAACATATTACAAGTGATTATGAAAAATGGCACTTAATCTGTCATTCCCTATCTAGAGGGTGGTCAAAGTTTTGGAAGTGGAGAATATCGATATCCATTCACAACTGACTTGCCTCCAAATTTACCAGGAACCTTCGATATTGGAAATAAAATGGCAGCTAAAGGTGCAATAACGTACATTTGCAGAGCTACATTGAAAAGCTCGAAGAACATTTCGTTGTTGTCATCAAAGTGTAAAGTTACAGAAGCCTTCGTAGTCTATGGAATGGCTCCTGCACCACTTGGACTAGCAGTAAATATACATGATGCATGATGATGGCATATGATTAATAATAATATATATATACCTGAAATATTTTTGTATCTTGCAAACACCTGTTATGAAAATCAGTTTACCACCATTATCCATATCCATACACCAAAATACTAAATTATCACAGTTAAAACGTCGGTAACTTTATTTTTTCAGGGAATTGTGTCTCAAGAGGAAAATCGAAAAATACCCTGTTGTGGCGTTTGTTGCTGTTGTATTACCTGCGGGAGAATAAAGGGAATCGTCACTGTCAACAAAAGTGATTTTCTTGCTGGTGACACTGTCATAATGAAAGCGGACATCGAGAATAATTCCAAAATAACCTTGGAATCCATCAGGTTTATGATTATCCAAGTAAGATATCAGATAACATTTTAAGAATTGGGTTATACATTATTACGAAATTATATTATTTTGTCCATCCTTTTGCGGGTTTTAGTATCGTGTTCAATGATAGTCATCTTATCTCATAAATTATCTTCAGATAACCTATATTGCACGTGTAGCCTATTTGAAGATAATCATAAATCGAAATTTAACAATATTAAATACAGATTTTTTTGAATAATGTACAAAGAAGTGAGCTTTCCTGGTTTGAATTTGTTATAAAACATGCAAATTACGAAATATTGAATTTTTTTTTAAATGTTCGAAGTCGTCCACAGTTATAACACTCTTAAACTGATTTAAATTATTTGAAACTTTCAGAGAATTGAACTTCATGCCAATAGTGCAAATCGTTTCCATGAAGAAGACGTTGAAGGTGTCATAGAATGTGATAGAGGACCATTGAACCGTGGACAAAAGATGTCTTTTGATAACATAAGGCTGACAGTTCCTCAAAATATACAATCCACAATTGAGGGATCAAGTACTGTTCTGTTCGTAAAGTACTTCGCAGCTGTAAGTAATTTATACAAATACTAATTTTAAAATAATTTCAATAAATTCAACATTTCCATTTTGCAATTATATCATTATAATTCGTAATATTTTGCCTTTATTTTCAGGTGATTGTTGGCCAGGGAACTGGATGTTGCTCACCTAAAGTGGGATTTAGGATTCCAATCACGATAGGACCAACATCTATGGCACAAGTCGTGCCCCAGACTGGTAATACAGAATATCCTCCCAGCTACTTGGAGAGCGTAATCACGTCACAACCAACTCAATTTAGCCAATATAATCCAGCACAATATGCTCAATATGCTAAATATTAAGGGTATATTCAAACAATTGAGCAAGTAACAAATGTGAAGTTTTATGAGGTTTGAGCATTGACCTCGTGCATGCGCAGTATTAAATTTGGTCATGCTCAAATGCCAATCTGGGTTGAGTTGCATTTTTTTTTCCAACACAAACTTGCATGCTCATAAATCAATCCTATGCACACCGTTTTATTTGGCAAGTGAAAAAATCCTGAGCATTACCAATGCACCAATCAGGATTCAGAAAAATGTCACGTCGTCTAGGTGCAATTCGAAAAATAAAAAATTTTGAGGAACCCTTTCATTCCTCAAAAATATGCTCTGTTGTCCGAGTACCATTACTTTTAGTGTTTTTCTCAAAACATTTGAAACTTTCAAAAACCTCTCCAACTATATATCTGAACTGCACTTTTATAATCACACTTCTAGTATTACAAGACTGTTGTAACGTAGGCTATTATTTTTGAATAAAATTGCCACTTATATAAGCTATACTTGTTTGCATTTTATAGTTTATAATGTTTTGAACACTGCATGGATTGCATCCTGAAATTTTGAACTCAATGAATGCAAAAATGTATTAATGAACTATAAATTAAGTTGTACTCTAATTTGATTATAGACTGTATACTGAAAGAGAAAAGTATAAACGCATAACCATAGCTTCAAATGACAACATCAATTGAACATGTTTATCTGTTTATAAATACTGTATATACGTTTTGACTAATTCTGGTAAAAACTTCAAAGTTACGACGTTTTTAATTATTAACTGATTACATTCCAGTACATCAAAGATTTCATTCTGAAATCACTGATTCTTTATCTTCCTGGAAAGTGTAATGATAGTAAATACATATACTTTGAAATTACATAGTGCAAGCTATCAATTAATGGTGAGTCACTGATCAATTTAATCATATCAAATGCATTATGTAAACAGATGCAAAACATGCATGTAAAATCCGTTCATCTAACGTTATTTTTTCACATTGAATTTCGACATAAAAAAATGTTAAAATTTGTATTCGCATGTCAAAATTTTGTTAACTGTTATGGAATTCATTTAGTAAATTTATACAAATTCATCCATGGATTTTAAGTATATTATTTCCATATTTCCGCTTTACTCCCACACATGCAAAACAATTTAATTCATCCGATTTTATTTCGTCTATTAAGATAAAATAGAAATCGTGACCGTGGTTTATATAATTTATAAAATGTGCGTGAAACTGTTTACACGTAGGCTATAATAAATTAATCACCATTGAGGACAGTTAAATTGGTTGATGTCACACTGTGATAACAGATGTTATATTACGAAATAAAAATATTATCAAGATCCTTGAGTTTATACATTATCTGCTTAACAATACCTTATAATCCAGTATTTTAAACAGATTCACGAAATTTTCAACTGACATATCGCAAAAAAAGTTTGCCAAAATACGTAGATAAAATATATCGCCGGATACAACTCGTAAATTACAGCTAATAGAGATAGACATATTGATAAGCAAAAGATTGCAACTTATTTCTGGAATCTGGTGCACGAATTCGCACAATCGCAATTACGTATTTTGGATTCGTGGCTGTAGGCCTATAAAGTGTAACGGAATTAGTGAATGCTCACACTAAAATTAAACTAGAAAACAGGGAAAGAAAGTTGAAAATGGCATCGAAACAAGTAACTAATTCGGATGAAAATAAACCAACAATTTCAATCGATTACAATCATCCAGATGCTACTTACAACAATGGTGATATTGTTGAAGGATTTGTGGTGATTCACAACACACAAGAAATATCTATCAAAAGTAAGTGATTTAGATTAAAAACTTACAAAAATACATTAGCTTTTTAATTTTGATCCAAATATGGATTGAATAGTTAATTATCAAGTATAACGTAAGCAAATTAAGAAAGGAACAATATTCATTTCCACTTTTTAAACAGTGACTTATAACAAGATTAATACATGTACACATTTTAGCAATAATGTCTTAAGACATTTTAAGACTAACACTTTTTTGGTAAGACCTCTTTAACTATTGTCGACAGTGGAGTAAATTGGTCTTAAAGAATTTAAAAAGTTTAAAATGTATGTTATAGATCATATGCTTCATTTATTAGATTTAAAATAGAAGATTAAATAATTAAGTTATCTTTTAATTACCAATGATTAGTTGTCATTATCTTCTAATAAATAACGGAATCTCAAACGAACACTTGTAAAAATGCGGAATTAAATAAATAATACTGTAAAAATCACCAATACTTTGTGAACATTAGTAGTAATGATATAATTATAATTTAATCCAAAATAAGGTTTTTGGCAAAATCTTCAAAAACTTTTGAAAGCAATATAATAAATTGTATTTTGTTTTTAGGTATTTCGGTCCGTTGTAAGGGTGAAGCAAAATTTGATTCCAGTGAGGTTCAAGAGAAGGTCAAAATTTCAAACAGCGAAACTTACTTCGACTTAATGCAAACAGTCTTGCACAGTTCAGATGCAGACAGTAAGTAATGCATATTCATGCTTTGCATACGGTAGCATATCCATCAAGCATTAATCTTTATTATTTTAATTCAAACAGATGGAATAACAAAACTGCCATCGGGAAACCATCGATATAGTTTTCATTTCCAATTACCAGATGAAATTCCTTCAACTTATGAAGCACCAATAGGTGGGGTTGAATATTTGTGCAACGTTATTGTCCACCTACCTGGAAGCCCTTCAACAGATAAGAATTTTCAGTATGAAAGACCATTCGTGATTGTTTCCAGACTGGACATCAATACGATTGAAAACCCAACGGTATTGTAAAGTTTTTACTCCATTAGACAATAGAGGGATTGTCACGCCTCCCATAATACTACCATAATGCTAACCACATTGACAGCACTGTATGTTTTTCCAATGCGTTGTCGTTAAGGTAAATCAGTTGACGGGGCAATAGAGGGATTGAGCACGCCTCCCTTAATGCTCCCTTAATGCTAACCACATTGACAGCACTGTATGTTTTTCAAATGCGTTCTCGTTAAGGTAAATCAGTTGACGGGGCATTAAGGGAGGCGTGCTAAATCCCTCTAATATAGAAAATGAGGACCCATATCGAAATACATGCATGTATATAAGACGTACCAGAAGTCAATGCCACCTCTCTTGTTTTCTTAAAACTTATAGTAATGATAATTCGCCTAATTGATAATTTGTCCTAAGTGTTACAGCTAAAAAGTTATAATATGGGTTTCCATTAAAACTGGTCATAGGTAAATAAAATAACACCAGTGGATAGAGCACACATGACTTCCTATTTAACCGGATTTACAGAATTTTCATAACTATAAGATTAAGGAAAAGGTGGCACTGCATTTGTAGTCTTATCTTACATGTGATTTAATTATTTCTTGCATTTCATGTAGTCAAATGTTAAAAATTAGTATGCCCTATTAATTTATATTATTATTAATTGTATCAAACATTTATTATTTGTTAACAAATGTAGAAATATATATGATGAGCGTTTAATCACACCCAGTTTTCGAATTTTAAAAGAACTAATCGTGAATTTAAAATCAAGTAATTAAACTTTCTTATAATTACAGGCACCTCTTGGATTAATAGAGAAAAAGAAATTTCATTCTTTTATTTTTATTCCGAATGGGAGTATCAAATTGACAGTTCTGCTCAACCAAAAAGCATATGTTCTCGGTGATGAAATCAAAATGAGTATCTTAATCGAAAATAAATATCGCCAACTACATGCATTTGAAATCTATTTAAGAAGGGTAAGTTTCAGATTGTAAACATTTTTTGTTCTAGGATGAAATCCATTCGGTGACAGCAGATTTAAACTCTTCGGCACAAGCTCATTGCTTCTACATTTTTAAAACTATTAAATTTATGCTGGAATTGCAAAAAAGTGTTATATTTATTACCTTCCAGGTAGTAGCTTACTACGACACCAAAGGAAATATCACCGGAACTGTCCTGCCTCCACTAACTGGGATTAAGTTTGACTACAGCCTCCCTGCAGGCAGGACATCAGCCAATGATTGCACTATGCACATTCCTGATGACATGCCACCCACACATCTTGGACGAGGATGTAATATTATGAAAGTCGGTTATTTTGTCGAGGTTAGCAGCTTGAAAATTTATTAAATACTGCGCCTATTCGTGTAAGAGCCCCTCCTCCCTTTAAAGCATGGATGAAGCTATTACACCAAACATCATATTAACACTTTCAATATTTTGTACTACTACACCCCCACAAATAAACATTTCTGTATTCTAGGACAAAAGTCTGGGTTGGGGCCCTTACATGAGTAAATACGGTATTTCAAAAAAGGGAAGTTTAGTTTCAAGAAATATCCTCTTAACAAATTTTCCATTTCTTTAACAGATAGCGTTATGGACTGAAAAAGAACCAACTAAACCACCTGTACTTTACTACGTGGTCCCAATTTTCATTGGCACACAGAATGAGACTCAGCAAACGACAACGACATCGACGACAACACCATCAAGGACAGGCTTTGAAGCTCGTAAGTTTAATTTTGATATCTATTCAGCATAATCAGATATCAATTTGATTATTTTTCCATCAGTGTTTTACGAAAGATATTAGTAAGATTTAGCACCACACAAGATATGATTTACCACTTCAGAAAAATGACGTACAAACGATTTACGTTATGCATCTAGAGCCCGTTTTAGCAGATAGTTTTCACCACGACACAAATGGCGCTTCTTTTAGCAAATGTGTCTTATTTGAACACCACCACACTCGCGCATTACTAATTCCCTGCTATATTTCGCCCGTATCGTCAGCAAACGTTCGCCACGCGAGCCATTAACGTGTTCGATAAGTGTCTGCTTAACGCGTATGATAAAGAGTGTCTGCTTAACGCGTACGATTAAGAGTGTCTGCTTAACGCGTACGATAAAGAGCGTCTGCTTAACGTGTATGGTAAGAGCGTCTTCCTAACGTACACCAATAAGAGCGTCTGCTTTTAACGGGGTGCTAAATCTCACTGTTGTCTTTAACGTACAATTCACTTATCAACACTCATTTCGGGTTTACTAATCAGAATATAATTTTTTTTTCAGCACCACCATCCTACGACACACTCTGTTTTCCAGAATCTAAATAATTATATATTTTATACTATTTACTCATTAATTGCGCGTTTGTAAATAAAAAATGATGAAAGCAATAATCGTCAAGTATATTAATTTGGAATTGCAAGCCATGACTTAAGGAACATCATTAGATTTTGATTAAATGCTAAAACAGAAGTAAGGGTCAACAAAGTGCTATCAACGATTAAAGAATTGCTTCATTCTAGAATGATTCCTAAAGACATACCTGCTATTCACGATGCATCTGCACATCGATATGCATAGCCGTGAATCATAAAGAGGAGAAGGACGTAATTTTGGCTGTACGACCTTGGCTGCATTTCTGCAGTCTGGTGATCGATTTTTGATCGTTTTTAATTGTTTTTAATAATTTTTAATTTGTTCTGACTGAATTTTGACATGGGCATTTGGGTTTTTGATTGATTGCACTTGTAATTCTTTGCATTCCTCCCGTGGCTCCCCCCTGTTTATGACTAAATCGCCTTGACGAGCCCCCTGGCGTGAAGATTCTGTTTTTCTTACTTGTGTGAATTCGTCTAACTGCACGGGGTTATAGATTTTATAGATATTTTAGGAATTAATGATGGGAGAAGATAATAGCTGCAGGAAATGTTCTTTGGAGTGCACAGATCTTTCTAAGGACTCTGTTTCTTGTGAGATCTGTATGACGTGGATGCACTATAAATGTGCAGGCCTACTGAAGAGAGTTTTTGAAGCGTTGTCGACGACTAATGAGAATGTGTGGTGGGTTTGTGGCATCTGTACACAATCTAAGGGTGCATTTAGGGAGAT
>JAQGCC010001217.1:0-25508 GCA_034698905.1 Xestoiulus laeticollis | reverse complement strand
TGCGCATGCGTGGGGACGACGTTAATGGGTTTGTAGTTGAGGGGAGACGACAATTTCATTAGTTTAACGTGATACCAGTCTTTGAGGAGAATAACGACTTTTACGGAGCATAACTTATTGATGCGCATGCGTATTAAAGTGTTTATCGTTATCGTTAAGATTAAAGGAAACCTGCCAATCCCTCTAGTAATAGTGGTGCTTCCGAAAAAAAGCAATTTTTTGTTTGTAAGTTTTAGCAATAGTAGTTCTCAAACACTTTTTATTTTTATATTTTGGAACTTCTTGAAAGTTTTTAGAAAAAGGCATACCTGCTCTAACAACATTGCGTTCTGCATGTTAGAGCTAAATTTACCCTCGCGGGTTTTCTACTCCAAATAGGTACTTCAGTTCTTTCAACTCCCAAATAAGCTCAGTATTAAATCATAATGAGATTGTGTTAAAGGGAAAAATGTACCAACAAGTTATGCCTTAAGAGTTGCGTGATATTACACGTTCCTTAATTAATGTAAATCGTTCCTTGGAAAGCCCATTGGCAAATATTATATCATGAGCTTAGGCCTTAAGGAGATATCCACCCCTCATTAGTAGACAGCGTTTTGGGTAAAGCATGAAAAAAGACATATTAAAAAAAAAGCAAAAACAAGACTAATCTACAAAGTTTATTCAAACGGATTAGCTCTCTCATGTACAGTATACATAGCTTTAAATGATGGCAACACGCGTGAATGTGAGAACAAATAGGACGATAACTAAAGTCAAGAATTTTCAAATATACAGCCAACGTAAAAAACGGTACATTGCGTATTTAAAATTAATCAACAAATTCGCACATTCGGCCTGATTTGAAATATTCACAAACTAGATGAAACAAAAATATAATTTGCTTTGTCTCTTTGGATAAAATGCCGGATTAAAGTATACGGTTCGACGTCACATTATGTTAGTTTTTATATATCATTTATCGTAGTTTATATTTAATGTGATGTTCACTAATGATGAGCCCTTCGTAGCAATAAAGCTATATTCCGACAAGGCCAATGGGCTTTATACATATTTGCCCTTACCTCATGATAGCGTCCAAGTCTTGCAATTTTGCGGAAAACAAGGATTTTTTTTTTCAACAAATATGTTTACAATTGGGAAGAGAATATAAGAGCATCTTAATGAAATCTTTCATCATCTAGAAAGAGAAAAGAGAAATAAACAGATTATGATCGAGGCAAAGAAATTGAAAAGCAAAAAAACATTTCTCTTAATTGTCAAGATAAACGTAACGTAAACTCTACTCTTGGGCACTGAGAGATTTATTAAATCAATCTCAATATAGATTCTACTCTCGATTGGATAAATCAGTATTACCGTAAATAGAAAAAGTCAATTTCAAAATATAATAGTGTTTCTACACACTCATTAAAATTGTAACAAAAGCGAAGTTTGAAGTATAAAGAAAGTTGTTTGAATTAATTTTCCCTTTAAATCTACTTTAATATAGATAATGCAAGCTGTTATCCGTATGCTGGCAATGTCACAAAATTCGAAAAAGCTAATAAAATATTGAAATAGTTTCTTGTGAAATACTCCGTGACAAATATCTCAATCTAGATATGCCAAAAAGCGTTAAAGAGAGAAGATCGATAAAACCCGAAATGTTGCCAAAACTATACAAGGATTGACCAACTGAAGACTAGCTTTTGAATATGCATGTAATTTCCCGCAAATAAAATTATTTATTCATAAACTGCGGAAAGGAAACGCTATTCGAACGATGTTTTTAATACATAAATGGAAATAAAAGATTGACGGTAAAAATAATAAAAGATTGCGGTAAGTGATCCAATTAGGTTTTACCGATTTTTAATTTTTGTGATATTTCATACAAATTCTTAAAACACACTAAAAACGTTGGGTTAAAATTTAACCCAATATTGAGTGCTATATGGACATATCAGCATTGGGTTAACATTGGTTTGAATTTAAGTGTAACAACCAAATTTTGGGCTAAATCTACCCAACATTGGGTCACAGTTATTAACACAGGTTTTGGTTAAAATATGTCCAGAATTGGGCAAATGTGATGTCAGTAGTATTTATAATAAAATTACCCAATTATGAGTTGATTATAAATACCACAAACATCACATTTGCATATGCCTGGGCATATTTTAACCAAAACCTATGTTAATAACTGCGACCCAACGTTGGGTAGATTTAACCCAACATTTGGTTGTTACACTTAAATTCAACCCAATGTTGGTTTTTACCTATAGCACTCAAAATTGGGTTAAATTTTAACCCAACGTTTTTAGTGTGAACTTTCATATCCATATCTTTTTTTTTTTTTGAAATTTTGTTTATGGCTTCGGAACAAGGGTTGCGCTATTCAATTTTCTTATTTGAAAGGTCATTTGCATGATGCTGAGAACTGTGACCAACATTTTCTCACCCATATGATGCAATTTGTGTAAGATTAAGTGTTATTAAATGAAGTTAGAATAAGTCTGTATGAGCAGCTGTCCTAGACTAGCAAAGAACAGTGGTTCATCACCTGGCCATCACCATTGTAAGAACTTTACGAAGATTGTTTTAATTTTAGAGAAATTTTGGAGAAATAGAAAATTAATGAGGAGCTTTAATTAATTACTCATGTCGAGGCCTAGAAAATATTAATAGAGGAGTAAAGTACAGTTCTTCCAACGAACGCAACCTCTTCCAAGTTCTTACATTTGGTGTATGAGTTTCATTTAGCCACAATGGGTTAAATACCTTTCTTTTTCTAACCTTTCCATTTGCAAAAGAGTTGCTAGAGGAGGGAATAGGAGTGTTACGAGGAATCTGAGACGCTTGGGACTTCACGTTTCGTAAATCCGTCAAATCCGACGCGATCGACCTCGTCGAAATTTCTCTTGTTAAATCCATCAAAGGCCGTCCTGTCCACTTCGTCAAACGTGCGTTTCTGGTGGCCGAGTGTGATGCCACTCAGTGTGTCCAAACGCTTGCCAGAACGTGGAGCAGAGCCAGAAGGTTTGCTGGGTTCCCTTCGGATGAAGTTGGCGCCTCCTAGAGAGTCCAGCTGGCGATACTCCAGGCCATCGGAGGATGGGACATGACGGAGGAGGTTGGCGCCTCCTAGTGAATCCAGTGCACGTAGCAAGTTGGCGCCCTCCATGGACTCCAGATCCCTCAAGATGTTGGCGTTACCCAAGGTGTCCAAGGTGCGCAAATAATTGGCTCCTCCCAGGGAATCCAGCGATCGAATGAAGTTTGCATCACCTGTGGTGTGGTAATACAGAAAACAACGAAAAACTGGCATGACCATATCAACCCATAAACATAGTTATGCCTAGTCCACATCAAGGAAACAGTTTCATGAAAACAGTTTCAAAACATTTCATGACAAAAATGTTGCACGTGAAATGTTTCGACACCTATCTGAAGCAGCATGTTTCATGAAACAAGGTTGTCAAACAAATGCAACACCGTTGAAACATTTCATGAAACAGTTTCATGTTTCATCGAAATGTTTCTTTGGTGTAGACATTCCTAGGACATTGAATGGCCTCTTCATGCAAACATTCAATAACTTCCCTGTCTATATTCCAGATTTTTGGAACCATGAAGCAATACATCAGTATTTGTAAATTAAAACTTGTACCCCGAATATTTCTTATACTGATATCACTATGTCATTTTACAGATCCCAGGTTGGATTATCATCTTAGGTGACCTTTCACTGACCTAAGCTGTCCAAAGTCCTTCGTGGATACTGCGGTAATGATCTTGTCGCTTTGCTCGAACCCATGGTAAGTCCAGCCAAAGTGTCCAACCGACGCACGGGTGAAGGCTCTTGGTTTTCATTCTGAAATATTCATGAAAATCCAAGTGTTACAGCAGATAGAATATAATTAACACCTAATTATTAAGATAAATAATACATTTTTCACGTCAAGTATTGGATTTTTAGTCCTGCGATATATATTGTCGCAAAGGCCTGCATACGGATGCATGGATTAAAGATATGCAAATGTTCATCAAAATGGTATGCGTGACAAAATTCTGGTCTATTCCATTATTAATTTACTAGCAGGCCCAAAGCCATAGCATTAATAATAAAATGGCAAATTGGCAAATGTGCAGTGAAATGAAATAAAGCCAGTCGTTTCTTAAAGAAACATATTTGAAATGGTTAAAACTGTTCTAATTGCTAAACTTACAAAAGTAACCTTTAAAATTGTATAAAATATAAGTAATACAAGAAATATAACGTGGTTATCATAGGTTTTCTGTCATTTATTAATATTGTAATTCCATTTCAAGCATTTCGTGACATTGAAAAACAATTGGAAACGTCACCAAACTTAAAGAATGGACTAAATATCAAACGTAGCACAAACATGTCATTTCCGAGGCATTGTTTGTGCTTTTTACGTCATTAAATAAGTGAGTTTGTTGCCAATGGGATATATTTGCGAACAATTCAAGCAAGAGCACGTTTCGAATTCTGAGAAGTACATTTTGAGCATTGTTTAAAAAGACATTTTATGATGATCCGCAAGTTTCTACAGTAGAGTTGGATATAGCTGGAAAATGTTTCAAGTATTTATTTGGATAAAATGGGGAACGTTTGCCATTTTTCATGGTTTTTCGAGCAATTTGGTTTTATGTAAATCCACTAGGCCTAATAAAATTATGAGAATATCAGAAGAATGTCAGAAACAGAAGAGGCATTTTCAAGCTACAAAGACTAAGTCAACCATTTTTTATCATTGTTTAGTTAAGTGTTCTTTTACATTTTATTGCAAGGGTTAAAAGGAATAATCGGAAATAATTCTAGGATTCAATTTTCCGTAATAATTCAACTGAAGTAAGTTAGGAGTAAAATCCTTTTTTATAGCATGATAATACGACTTTTGATCGGAAGTATAAAGTAAATGGTGGATGAAATCAATTTCCAATTAATGCGATCAGGGATTAAAGGTCAGATTTAATTGGTCATTAAACTTAAAGTCGCATTAGACGATCTAGCAATCTCAAGCTCTTTATATTCGTATAAGCTGCATCGTGATTGCTCATTTATCTCATTTATCTAAATGGTCTTAAAAATTTTCTTTATTTATTTTTGTGTGTGTAAATCTAAACGACTTCCATGAAACACTATAGTCAAACAATGTTTTGTGATCATGTGTACCCGAAAGACTTGATCTGACATTTCTCACTTGGTCTTAACTTAAGTAACTGTCGTTTTTGTCCCTGCAAGCTTTATCTTACAATCCCAACTTCTAATAGGATTTTCAACCATTAATGGGCCCAAAAAAGCTTTTACACTTTAATAACGAGGGGGACTCGATCCCATCGTGTTTTTAGCAATGCTACAAATAGCTCAATTAAAATTAGGCGTTAAACCTGAGAAGACAGAAATCTTACCCCAAGTTTCAACGAGCAATTCATTTGCAATATTCAATATAGATTTTACTTCAATTTTAGTTAACTAGGTCAAAGTATTGGATTGGCTAATGTAAAATTGATAAATGAATGAAGATTTAAAATCAGTTGTATATGCTTCTGCTTTCCTCGAGTAATCCAGGTCTATTCAATTTTCATAACAATTTCAGGTTTTCCAGCTCTTTGAGAACACAATAAACCATAAAAAAATAAGCAGTTTTCTTATTAACCTTTAGAGATTCATCAAAAAAGTAGTTTGTAGGTCATGTACTGTATATTCCGTGTATACAACAATCATCAACATTGCCTATATATCGTATTGAAAGTGGATAGATTTTCCAGAAGAATAATTGCCTCTGGAAACCTTTTCTATCGCCTCAAACCCATTTAAGATCCAACTAGGAATGATATATGATCTTATTAAAGACGAATATCGTAGAAAACAAACGAAGAGGAATACGTGTGTCCAGCTTATTATTTGTCACATTCGTGTCTAAGTGTTATTACAATTGCATTAAGGAAGAACACGATCTGGCTGCAATATCAATCTAAATCAAATCAAAGCTTCTTAGACCTCTGTCATATTTCAAACACAGCAACAGTGGGAGGACAGTCGATAAAGTGAACAAATAAATATCCCAGGGATGAAAAATAACTTCTTCATTTGGTATGTCTTGCAAGGACGATCTACCTATGGTGAATTATTATTAATTATCACACTGTCTATTATATGACAGAAACGCATGCAAACTTTGGATACTGATCCTGTTTTATTCATTTTAGGGTGAAATATGACAAAGGCACAAATTAAAACGAATTTTTTAGACATTTGTAAACTAACCGATAAATACGAGCAAACTATTCTTCTACAATTGTTCTTCCTCCACAGAAGGTGAGCAGCATTTTGTTGAATAAGTCTACCACTGTATAATGAGTGGTTTGGGTTCAATTCTAACGGGAAAAGGTCATCAACTAATCAAATTTATATGGTTTGGATGCTTGCAACAATTAGCAGTACCAGCGTAATTGCAAATTGTTATACAATTGTATACAAGCTAACATCTTTTCCAATAAACTTGTGTCTCATTAAAATGGTTGCGTAAATAAGTACTAACACAATGGTTACGTGTATGAATTGAACCACTCCTCCGTAATAGCAACAAGGTAATTAATTTTGCTTTTCAAACAAATACGTAATTTAATAGAGAAACATCTGCAATTTTTTTAATAAATACGATCAATAAAGGAAGAAAAAGACAACATCCTTTATTGAATAATCTAATTTTAATAAAAGTTGCATGTTTTAATAATTAAAGCTCGCCTGATGTGGATAACGCAGCTATTAAAATCTATTTATTCATATACGAACCTATTTTGACAGCTGTAGGTCATAAGGATTAAACTATATGAAAATAGACTCGCGTGTCATTCAAAAATACATTAAGATAATTAAATAAAGATAACATTGACAATATAACCTGCTATTGGATTTAATCTCCATTTGAGTATTAGGGATAAATCGACAGAACTTTATCCAAAATGCCTAGCTTCAAGGATAAAATCAATTTTCAATTTATTGAATATGTATAGCTATATATTTGTAAACAACTGACAAGTCCTAAAACGGTATTTGCGGTATTATAGAAAGTGTAGTAGATATGCTATTGTATAATCGTCATAAATTTATAAACGTGCACTTTAGCTTAAGACAAAGAGTAGTTTCAAAAAGTATTTTGATATTAAAACCATATTATTTCCATCAAATAAATGACAACTGCATTAAATATACAAGATTATCAAAGTTGAGGGATAGCATAATAAAGTGAAAGAAAATATTTTTTTCAATAACTACATGCTTTTAAGAATTACGAAAGATAGAACTTTGAGAACTGGAGACGTAAACTATAGGCAATAGAAATAAAATCTTAGCAATCTTTTAGCAAATTTAAGTAAACATTGCCTCAAAAACCTCGAAACAGCAAACATGACAACAATCCCATGAAATACATTTGAAATGACCGAGAGCCACTGTAATTGAAGAAATGTAATGGACATTTCTATTTGAACTCCACCAAAAATCATTTTGTTGTATAGGTTACTGTAAAACTATAACAAACAGATGGCGATTTTGTGAAGAGGATGACATACTAACATCCTGTTTGATATTACAGCTTGCTGCATTATATTGAAATCATGAAATATTAAAGTAGCGCAAATAATAAAAAAAGCATCATAACAACTGAAACATCAAAATCTAAGCCCGCGCATTTGCTAAACGTATCCACCTATATTTCCTGCGAAGTAATATATTAAAAATTCATTCAACTATATATGAGCTAGACCTTTACACTTCAAATGTCTGGAGTATTGCTAAATAAACAGGTAAACTTCAAAATTGAAGCATATTTTTATAATGCTGTTTCAGTGACCCACTGCACCAAAATCATTTTCAAATAATGTACATGCATGTAAACAACATATTATTGTCTACTTTATATTCAATATGACATTTTGCTACAGTAGGCTAGCTACTATCAGAAAATGCAAATTTAGTATAGTTTACATTTTCATCGTGCCATGTTTGGACAGAATTATCAATTTGGTAAAAAAAAAAGTTGATTCGGGTGTTTATTATAAATATATCCTTTTTTTCGAGGCGTGTTTTGCATTAAAAAATCGTTAATGCGTTCTATTTCTGTGTATGATAATAAGTCGTCAAGACTTTGTATAAACAAAGCGATAATATAGTATTAAGCCTTCCTTTCTTATTAATTCTTCTATCATTAATGCAGTTTAGTTAATATTAGAGAGCGCTTTAAGGAAGCCGCGACGTTAATACGATAATGTTATGATAGATTTTAGCTGCAAAATAACAGTATTAATGCGTTGACACATTTTCATTTTTAATAAGCAATATCATTTTTCCAGCGTGCGGTTTGCCTAATTGATTGTTGCCATAGTTTTCACACGCAACTCACGCCCAGCATTCTATATGCAATAAAAAAAAGAGAGTGGGCTTCATCAAGCGCCTGTCAAAAACCACTAATTGTATCAATTGGATGAACGGAAGAGGAGAAATATTTGAGGGATATCTCGAGAGAGCCCGCGGAAATAAGCTTAAGCAAACATTCATCAATATATCAATGACTAGAATGAAGTAAATATCATAAATGACGAGCATATTTTCCTGTAGAGTACATTAGATCGAACTAGCTAAAATATGCAAATTTATGCACGCCTTTGGCTTCTGTCCTATATTCAAAAAGATGAATTTCATTTGTGTCGACGAATTCTTATGTTCACAAATTCAATTATATATCTTAGGAATTTGGCCAAATAGATCCACAAGATAAAATTAGTAAACGTACCAACTATAAAGAAATATTGGAAGTTATTATGTTATTATTTGATACAAAGTAAAGATTTAACCCAAAGCTTTGTCGAATACACTGAATATAAATGAGGAAAACCAAGCCAAATTTATGTATTTGATAAAGCCAAAGCTTTAACAACAAAAAATGAACAATGTCTTGCACGCATTTTCAAAAGCAGATTTCTCCAATTGAAATCACCGGCATTTCAAAAGATGATAAAATAATCGGAAGCTTTGAGCTGAACATTTTTTTATAGTGTTAATCTTCCGTCACAAATTCTTCAATTTGAATACATTTAGCTAGCATTTACGTCCAAGTTCCATCGTCGATCGTTTACAAAGGAAAAACGACAAAAGAAGTCAAAATGTATTCAATTGAACGTCTTCTTTGTTAATTATTTCCCACTACAATGTTTTCCTTATCCTATGAATTCATAAATTGTATTCACAACCTCACAGGGTATTAATATTTGAATTTTGTACTGAATTGACAAACCGAACCCCAATTTCAAAGAAATGGCTCGGCTTAGATAAATCGATTATATTTCAGGACAATTTTTTATAAATATACTGAATTCTTTTCACCAGTTTCCAATTACCACACTCCTATCATTTGGCAGGACATTTTAAATGTGATAAGAAAAGTAGTTTCATGTATGTAACTTGACCAAACAGGTGTCATTCGTGATGTGCAACTAATGCCGTTGCTTCCAATCCTATCGTTGTATTTCTTTAAGTATACATCGTATAATCGCATAATTTGTCATGTGGGGATCTAAGCCTGTCTATAATGCTCTTTATACAGTGCAATGAATAACTGGCCAAACCTAGACCTCGCCTTAGGATGGATTAACCTGCAGGAAAGGGATTCACATTCTCATAAATCAAATTCGTTTGTTGCTCGGTAACTTTCAGAAAATGGGTTTACTCGCTTATTATCAGCTATTGTTTCTTAATTAGATTTTAACATAGCACTCGAGCGCTGCCTGGAAGCGTGTTAGGCCACAGGTAATTTCTACGAATAGAAGCTAGAGTGGACTAATTATCGACTGCTTGCGCTAGAATGATTAACACGGATTCTTTCAATTTTATATTGACTAGACAACAACTATTTCGGCATTTTATTGCAAATGGCCATCTGCACATTCTCGAATTTATAATTTTCAGATAGTGAATGAAAAGTTTTGAAGTATGTTAAAAGCTAATTAACAATTTACGTTAATGATTAAATCAAATATTCAGCAAAGATCAAGAGTAGTACGTCTTATGAAACTGTGTTGGTCACATATTAAGGTAATTTGTCGATATGAACAACATATGTGTCATATAGCATAACTAAACTAAGCGAAATTATATTGAGAAATATAACATTGATTAATACATCGGCTTTAAGCTTTTAGAACGGCTTAATTATCCAGTAATGTTAGCACAAGTCGATAATAATTAAACTTTTAGAGGAGTTGCCCCCTGCCTGGAGGCAATCACTGCTTACAGGCGAGCAATGAGAGATTGCTACAGTTAAGGGGCAGCTTTGTTTTCTCTAAAAGCCTGCTTAAATTAAATATTATTAACGAGAGGTTTAAATTAATCTGGTATTGCGTGAGCAAAGGTAAATTAATAAATTCTTGTGCTGCATAATATTCATACTCAATTGTACATGCTTTTTTTTTCATTACGTGGAAATTATGTATCATGAACAAAACTCGAAATTAAATTGAAAACATTACAAAAAACGAACAAGATACAAGAGTGGATCTTGCCAAAAAAATCTTAAATGGGTAATGTTTTTCACAAATACATTTTAGTTGAAAATTCGCATAGCAATTAAAAATCAAAGTGGCTCTTACGAAAAAAATTTTACAAAAATTTAGAAATGTCTAGTACAGAAACTTTTAAATAAGTAACGTTTAACCGAAAATTTTTATTGAAAATTCGAAAACTATTAAAGATATGTAATCCCTTCCGTACTTTAAATACGCATATGAATCAATGTTTGCCATAAACTCCCAAGAGCAATAAAAGCCTATTTCCGCATCTCTCGCCAAACCTTATTTTCTCGAGTAGTTTCAGGCTATTGCTGAATTTCAGACAGACAGATCCCATATATTTCGAAACAAAGTAATACCATCGAAATAAAAAATAGCAAACAAGGGCCTAAAACCTGTTGACAGACCGTTCATCTTCGTCATGCTTCAGGACGCTTAACAATGTTAAGTCCAGGTAATCTGATTGAGGCTAAAGAAAAAAAAAACCTCTGGCATTCGTCTCCTTAAAATGCTTTGCTTTCTAAATCGCCATTGCATCTAACTGAGCTTATAATAAACCGAAACGACAACAGCGGCAATCTTAAAGGCTCGATGCTGAAAGCCTTATAAGCAATTGATTGACCTGGACACGTGCGTGTCAATAAAAAGCGTTTAGTGCCTCAAGTGGCGATCGTATTTATTGAATTGATGGATGTATCCTCGGAGTGTACGTGCTTCCCTAATACATTTACGACCAATAAAAGCCCGGAAATTCAATAACGAAATAGAAAAAATCCTAGCTGTCTCGGGACATGCCAGTGACACTACGTTTTTCAAATAATTCCGAAATTTGTTTCGGAGGGAAAAGGGGTGTATATGGGTGGGGGGTTATGATCAAAGACTCAAATTTATCTCTATAATGAGCAACGCTTAAGTTGTTAATATAGCGTGAAGTTTACCAATTATTGGGTCTAAAGGTTGCCAAACTACAGATAAAATTAATAAAATAGTTCCCATCTACATAAATGCATGTCCATGAGACTTATGAAAAGCACTTGAACGAGGCATCAGCGCGAGTGTGTGCTCAATTTTAATGAAAATTCAACAATAATAAACTTGATGAGTCCATCAGCAGACTGCAGATAAGCATAAGGCCAAGATTAGAGTTTTCAAATAAAAAACTTTTAAATGCAGGATCCTTGATTTAGGTTATATCTGGAGCTGAATTTCGAGTGTTCTTATCGCAAAATGGGGCGAACTACCACTTTTACTTCCATTTCAGAAATCTATTATCATATTCATATCATGACATTTCTTTATATCCTCTAATTTTAATAGATTCACAACATGATGCTTGATTTTATAATTTTCGTAACGGTTATGAGCAAATGTTTTTCCTCCTTCAACAAACACTTGGCGTGTTCCATTGCCATTGATTTCAGCAAGCATGTTTTAAAGTTTTTAACAAATTATACAACTTTTTTACGAATAGGAAAAATAATAATCCTAAATGTACATGTATGTAGGATTAAACCAAACATAATTACAACTTAAACAAGAGCGTTCCCATTGACACCTAATAGAACGAAACATCTGGGAAACATTTTGTCTCATCCTATTGCATATCATTTTGCAGCATTCCATAGTTTTGTACCCAAATATATATTTTTTATTTATATCCCAGTTCATGCAGTTCCTTTTTATGTACAATTTTGGAAGAGTTTTAACTGCAAATCTTTCAATAAAAAAGGAATAAATTACAGATTTTAAAACAGCACCTGTTGACGTTAGTACATTGGCCTATTCTAAAACGAGCCAAATTTTACATTCATATCATGGTTTGTTTATCCACAAAGGACTTAACATGTATATACGTGTCCATAAAAGTAACTTTTTTCCGCTTTGGAGGATTTATATAATGCATTCCAATACATTTTACTTGTTTCAAATATGGTAAACTGCACGAACAATATTTAGCAGTATCTTTGAAGATTTAAAAAACAAATGAACGATTTCTAGAAAATTAAATCATACTTTGTGAATTTGTGCAAACAAGAACAATCAATAATTGATGCCGGTATCGACCAAAAATACGATTGGAAATAAAATTTGGTAAAAATGTTTAACTTGTTAACTAGGCATCACAAGAAACTCCCAAAACTATCGCAAATGATGAGATTAAAGCCAATATCAGACTTGAGACATGACTTACCTGAACAGGTTTCGCCGAAAGACAGACCAGTCCACTGATCACTAGCAAGACTTGCAACCAGGAAGCCGTTGAAATCATGACGGAAGAGAAATTCTTTGACAAAGGTGAGTCTCGGATGATTCCCAGTGAGTCTTTTCAAGACTATAGAACAACTCGTCTACGAGCTGGCACAGGTGAGCTTTTGTGAATTCTCTTGACCCGCCGCTCCTGAAGAGAAGGCTTTTAAAAAGCGCCGCATACGACTGGCCATGACGTCATCGGAATAAGGTGATTCGTCCAACGACGAAATATGGCGAAATTGGAGGAGGAGTTGAAATGAAAGCGACATTTTTGCTGCAAAACCCAATGGAAGCAAAGGAGGGGGTGGAAAATGACAGCAATCGAAGAGGACATGAACACAATTCGCACCTCGCGCCCTTTTTGTTTTTTCTCAGAGTGGGCGACTTTCTATACAAATCGAAGCGTAGGACGATCGACACAAAACTATTTCAAGGATGACTAAAAAGTTTTTTTTGCCCTATCCAAGCCCATATAGACATAAACAGATTTCTGGAGCAATTGCTACATGGCCTAGGGGAGTCTATGGAGTGAGAATCACATTTGGAAAATAAAGAGGAACGATGCTTACCTGAATTTTGTCAACAACATGTCTATACATAAAGCGTCTTCCCATCAGGAAATTGTGAAAAGATGGCTTATAATTCACCGCCTGAAAGAGAAATTAATTGTATAAAATTTTAAAAAATACACTTCCAATTTTATGATACACATCATCAAGCCAAATTACCCTATAGAGGAATATATTATTGTAAGAGACCGCTTGAGATATTTCATTTGGGAACAGCATATACATAGTCAAAAAAATATCTTCTACAATGCCCCAATTCTGTACCAAAACAGAGATTGCATGTATACACATCATGTTGAAAAGGTTGATGAAGGGTTCTTCTGAATAGCCTTTTTCTTGGTCTTATCAAATGGGATTTGGGGATTGGAGGGAATTGTTAATTGGTCCCCTGCACAATTTGTGCACTGACTTGCGGCCTTCGAACGGCCTTGCCATTCAAAGGGTGCATGCAAAGGAGAATTGCATGTTTATATTAAATTTAGCTTTATTGCTATGTGCAGACATTGTGATCAAATATTACAGCCCAATTACTAAGCAAACACGAGATTAAACTTAATTAAAAAATGACAATGATTATTTTGTTTTTGTGCGCATCAATTAAATTTATTACAATATATCATAACAAACGAGTTCTGATATATAAACACATGGCTGAAAATGTCAAGTGTTGAGTTCGTTTGGATAATGAAACAAGCGACCAATACTGCTCATTTACAGAAATGAAAAAAAGATTTACAACGTTGTAAAACAAAATAAGTACCTATAAAATTAGTTTTTGCCCTAGTGCGCTTTGCAAAAGATAGGCTTAAACGGGGGCTATCTCGAACGTGTTTGCCAATTATACGATGTATAGAATACTCGAATCACTTTTACAATTATGCACCTGATAATTTTACACATTTTCCTATATACATGCATTATATATGCCTATGGCACCATCTAAGTTGTACTTCTGAATTTTAGCTACATAGACCTATACGATACAGATAATCATTGTGTTATGAATCATCAAATGTATCATAACACAGTATCATACTGGACCATGTACTTTTTTCCCATAGGGTCCAGTATGATACTAGGTTATGGAATACTGTTCCAGTATATTTTTCCAATAGGGAGACTATGCATACATTTCCAGTTTTAATTACACAAACCACAATATTGATTTAAAATTGTCAAACTATAACATATAATTCTATTTAAGGGAACATATATTAGAAAAGCAAGAGTTCGACGATATTTCCTGATCGTCACAAACTGACTTAATTTACATGAAACATTAATAGCTCAGCATTTGAACACGTCCATTTCCATCAATCTACATAGTGTTAATATAAAATTTATAAGATAGATACCGTGGAGTATAGGTGGTCAGAGAATGCATGGTCATGTATATCTCATACACTTAAAATAAATCGCGCTTAATTTGTGGTTTACTTTTAGGCACCAAAGAGTCTCATGCACCGCTATATATGTTGTTGTATCACTATAGTGTTATTGAGCTACTGATTTGTGCCCATGCAATATATATATATATATCCACCTTGAACAAATATTCAAAGTTCATCACACTCGAGTTAGGCGGAAAACGTTCAATCGTTGCCGGATCCATTTTCATTGTGATTTCATTAATTCACCGACGATCAAACGAACATCATATTAATTTATAGCTAATTCAATTATAATGCAACAAATAATTAGAGATGTATTGCATGTATACTTTTGAAAGGGATACTTTGCCGCTTCAGAAAGTCGATACACAATTTCATATTTTCTTCCATGAAACTTCAAAATGAGCTCCATGCAATTTTAGCAAATCAAATAATATAAAAAGCATTGTTCATGAACAGCAACAAGATACGCTGTGATATAAATTTAAGATAGAGTTGAAGAATTCAATTCTAAAATAATTCATGAATTATTGTAATCGAAATAATTTTTTTGAAATTCCAAACAAAACGAATAACTTCAATAAGAATTGAAATAAGCAATGGAAGCAGAAATTTCTTACTACAACTTATTAATATTTAAAATAAAGTTTAAGGAAAACTTTTGCAACTTGGAATTAAATTCCAACTAACCAAGTGGTATCAAGACTTTGGGTTATTTAGTGGCATCGCACCAGATCTGTCAGTGTTTGAATTTAATTACACATAATTGCAACTTATTCGCGAAACAATTCAGTTTCTGCTAATTCATACTAAACCTATTCGTGAAATTTGTTTTTATCATCCACATCTTAAACGGAAATTTGCATACCGCAAATTAAAGATGAAATCTTACCAAAGATAACAAGGTAGTAAAGCAGCAAAGCAATCTATAAAACACTCCAGACATCTAGACTAAAAAATAAAAACATAAATTCGAACTCTTTAAGATAAAGGTCCGCTTAGCCAACAAAACTGCAACCTAAATATTTCCACCGATGGACAGAAATTGTCCTGAACTAGTTCCTTTAAAATCTATTAGTTGTCCAATGAATAAATTAAATGTGATTCCTAGAAACAATTGATTACTGACAATTTAAGCCGAGAAACAATTTAATTTTTTTTTTAAATGTGGTAAATAATGCAGCTATTCTTGGCAATAATTAACGACATAATGAGAAAAGCAATTGAAGCAGGACGGAATTTTTATTTCTTTACATTTCCCTAATGAGATTCTCAAGGAGACAAGGGTATACCATCGATGAAATATATTTGAATTTACACAATTGCGATGTTGTAAAACGACCATTTGAAAGCAAACTACTTTTAAGGTCTCAATTGAGAACACAATTTACGTCCAAAAAGGTCAAAAACACAATATGTCGCGAATTCCAAACATTTTGCACACCCTGTACTTGTCCATTCACTAACTAGTATTTGTATATGCATCCAGCAAGTCAATTTTCTCGCATCATAAAATACAAAGTTTATCTTTAGTACAACGAATATTTTTAGGAAAACTATTGAACGAAAAAATTTGCATGAATTGCAAGTCAATATATCTTTTAAGTATTAAGATGCACTTGAGTGTGTTTTGTGTATCCTATTCACATGAATAATGGATATGTAAAGAATGACCACTCAATGGTTCCTACCATGTTGACCCGAAAACTCTGCAATATTTAAGTATAAGTTTTGAATAGATGGCTCTTAAACTTTAGCTTTTTTCTCGATACACACTATAATGTGCACTTACCATTGTAAATAAAAACGTATACATGTACATGAGTGCCATGGGCTATCAAGGTCAAGTTTGTTTCAATATTGTTCATATAAAAAATAAAAATAACAAATTTCTGATGAAAAAACACTAAAAGTTTTATGGTTCTTAAGGTATAGTTAGTGCATTTAGGACCTTTGTTCGTTTAGTTTCGAAGCTCACATTCATTTGAAAATGGTCCTTAGTTAATACTTTATCGAAATTGTTACTTTAAATTGGTGAGTATCCAGGAAGATATATTGCTTCATTCGTAATGCACCGAATTCAAACGATCTCATAAGGCATTACCTAGTTGTCATGGATACGCCTTGAATCTATCCCTCTTTTGGCACCTTGGGCACGATTCTAGTGAAATTTTATATTTAAGAAACATGTTTTGTATTTTATTATATTTTTTATAACTAAGTACTTTCGCGTTTAGAACCATTTCATGTTGCTTTAGTAAGCCATTTTATTCTGATTGCAGGGTCTTCAAGTGGGCAAACACGGGGTGGAATAGCTAGGTAAATAAGAATAACCCAACCTTTGCATTATAATAGGATAAAACCTTTAATATTTAAAAAATAAATAAAGATAAATATGTAAATATGTGATAATAAGCCAATCTTTTCATTAAAATTCATAAATTAATCGCAAAATATTATTCAATAAAGATATTAAAACATGAATAATAAATCAGAGATCATTAAAACATTTACGTTGTTAAGAAAACAAACTTAGATGTATATACTGTATAAATATTTAAATTTATTTCAAAATCGATTTCCTGCAACACATTTGTATACCTCTTCTTATCAGCTGAGTAAACTATTTATCATTATTTAATGTTTCCCTTGACGGTTGACAATTGTTGTACCTGTCAACAAAGTATTTGGTTTTTTTGACCAACGCGTATTCCTTACTTTCCATTTACCTTACAATCAAATTTGAAAGTATCTTGTAAAACCATCTATCTTTACAAATTTCATTAAAATGAAATATTAGACCTTCCAATGTGAATTGATATCATGTGTCTCTTTCTATGGTAATATAAAAAATCCAATTATGATCCCTACACTGCAAGGCAATGTGAACGAGAATTTGAATGGGAAAATATGTAGGCTTCACTATGTTCTTATATGCTATAAATAACAATTCCGGAAATTTTATAGATATTCACTTGAAATATGAATGAATTCGTGATTGTTTGTTGGGGTAAAGTGAGTATAAGGAATATTTTTTTCTTTAATTTTGGTAATAATTGGTCAATAATTGGCTTAAAAATGTAGATGAAATGTACCTTTTAAAGGAAGTTATATCGCTCTTACATGTATTAGAAGTGCATGTCGCTTTGCCAAAACACGAATACATGTTATGAATACGATAAAAAATGGACTGCATTAAAAAACTAAACCATAAAACCGAATCCTTGGGATATCAACGACCATATTATATTTAATATTAGCATGGCAAAGGTATATTTCCAAAAAAATAAAAATACAGTGCAATATAGTTGTATTAATGAGCGTCGTTTCCAGGAAAACTAGTCAATGAAACGACAGGCAGCATCTTATTAAAATATATTAATTTTGGGTTTCACGAATTTTGGTTTGAACGTCAACGTCAGATAAGCAAGATCCATTTAATCTTCGTTTACGACCAAGCTTTCACTCAGTGTATTAACGTTCACTTTGATTGAAAATTTAATGCATCTCTTAATCCAAAAGACAGTAATCAGAAAAAAAATTTAATGGAAAAATGAAACATGTCAAGAATTCAAATAAAATATTCTTAAATTTATTATCTATATATGCCATACTCATACGATTGTATTTCGGGTGCATAACATTATAATTTTCAAATAAATAGAAATTTTTGAAATTGAAACTTGGACAATGAAAATTTAAGGAATTTCTAAATTTAAGATAATATTTCTAGCAGCAAGTGATGAAAATGGATCTTTTAAGTATACCCTTAGCATTCCACTGTCGATATTTTATAGAAAGTATATCATAAGGACCCAACCTACTTATTCGATCTGAAAATAAAAAAGCCATGGGTTCGACAATTTATTAATTTGCCTGGCTGCGTTAAGTAATTGCTTCACCTCAGTTTGGTAAACATGCGCGTTTTTCCATTAGTTTAGCTCTCGGATGTTATTTCATGCAACACTTGTTGCCAAAATAATCGAAACGTAGCCAATGCGTATAATGTATAACGCTAGCTTTTTGCATTCGCCTTACATTTTTTGTGTGCTATCTTTTAGCGTATGAAGGATGGCGAAAAAAAACCTAGCATATTTGAATGCTAATGCATCGGAAAGTGGGAGCGTTTTCATTACTAGCCATGACTTTCAATAATTGCCTTTATATATATGATGCCATAAATGGGTTTGACTCAACTCGTACCACCCTAAAGTTCATAAGTTAGTGTACCCACATGCTACCAAGCCGAGACCTTTACATAGTTCAAACGCCCTATCCGTAAACACGCGTGCCCTCATATTGCCATTAATGCTTTGGGACGACCATGGCGCCATCTGTGAGAATATTTTCAGGAAGCAATATGAAGAAAAAATAGGTTATAAACGGTAGCGATGTCAAAATTGATATCACCGCTGAATTATTCTATAGATTAAGTCAGGATAATGTACTTTATCAGATAAATAAGTATGCCTATAGTTATAAACTACATTTTATAATTATGTAGTCTATAATACATTATGTTTCAAAATAATACAATTTTGATGCAAATTAACGCTTCAAAAATGCACAAGAAATGAGCATGGGGCATTCAAAATAAGTTGACAAATTTGTAAAAGACATTTAGCTTTCCATTAAAAAGAGGGTTTTTGTTAAACCTCGAAACATTAATGGAATTAATCGCCTTAGAAAATAAACTGACAAAGAGATTTTCAGCTTGACTTTGCTTTTCTAAGGTGAGTTAATCCGATTAAATGCTTCTTCAGGAGGCAAAAAAAATCCCAGCTGTTTATTAAGGCTGAGCTTTTGGATTTGCGAATCAAATCAGTTAATGTGGTTCTTATGTAGCATTGAATAACGCCACTTAGGACTAGTGAAGAAAAAATTATAATTATGTTGAGTGAGTAATCAACCTAGTTTTTTTCTAGAAAATGTTTCTAATATTTAGTTAAAACGGTTTAAGTTTACGAAAAAAAATGCTAAATACTGCAATTATTGTGCTATCCCATTAAACTTTTTTCAGATATCTATATCAGTATTTTGTTCTATAAAATAAAACTAAAACCTAAAAAAGCTTCTATTAAAGCACTATATGTGCCAAGAATGTGTTTCTTCAGCTCCATTTAAAGACCTTCAGATGGCAACATTTGATATTCTTCTATTTGTTTATATAAATTTAGGAGAATACTATAAAATTCCTCTATCAAAAGTTTAATACTTATACTAGTCCATACCAGGGATTGATATAATCTTGTAATTCTCAAACCCTTTAATTAACAACATGTTATCATTTCTACAACTGCACAAACGTTGTAACTTTCTCTAATACTTTCATATCAAAAATGCAATCCAAAGTACAAGTTGTATACAACAACAAAATTAGCAAAACATAATTTCCATCTTTTTTTATGTAGCAGCCATATCATCTAACTGTTATGGCAAACCACGATGTTTGGTAAAATGGTATTTTTTTAAACAAAACAAAAACTTAATTCGCTCTATTTTTCAGTTGTTTCTATAAGGTTTGTTCACTCGTAAATGCTGTACATGTATATAAAAGGAGATTTTGCCATCCCATTTAAGCAATTGGGTGTAATGTAGTCCCACAACTTACATAAGGCGTGCAAGCAGAATGAAAATTGTGGTTTTACGTAAACAGAGAGCCTTATATCGAGTGCATTTCTAGTAAATCCCGGATTACTAGTGATGTGAACTAGTGCTTAGCATTAGCCACAAGGTGGGCAACAGCTTCCAATGAATTATAAATGTGGCACAACAAATATCGCATTAGATAACCTAACGCAAAAATTAGTTTCGTTTCCATCTTGCATAATTTATTTCCTCCGACAGAAAAAAATATAAATTTGCTTGATTAAGATAGCATCGAGAAAAAAATTCCCGAAATCCAGCAATAATGTTTACGATATAACACGCATTATACGCATTATCTATTCGCGGACATTTAGGTCGTTGACGTCAAATGTACGTTAATTCTATGTTAATTGCGGTGTAAGATTAAGTTATAATTAGATTTTTGAGCTTCAAATCTTTAGCATATTTATGTATCCTATAAAATGCATAATGTATAAACAGAAGGATAAGTGAATGGAACGTCGAGCAATTTCAGGGTAATTTTCTGCCAATTTATTTCTTTGAAATGCATTTCTTATCAGATTGTTAATGTGCAGTTTGAATCTAAGTAAAGGATGAAATTATTTTCTTCCAAAAATGAGTCACATTTTTAAAAAAATTAAGGCTAAGTATTTATTTTTAGAACAAATATGGCATGCCAGAAAGCCCGTGAATCACAAACAACGGATTTTAATGCAATTTCGAAGAAAAAATGTTTGAAGAAATACACAGGTCAAAGTACAATTTGTAATTGCCGAAATTCACCTTGTCCAGCTAAACACTAGATACTTGTACGTCTTGGTGGACGTATGTCTTGTTTTTTATAATGCAATTTCCTAAGTGCCTTGGTAAATTCTGAAAAGTTTCTCATGCAAAAGATAGGCTAAAACGAAATTATACACCAGACAGGTAAACATAAAGGTTGAATAGCCAGTAATGTACCTATTCAGCCATTGAAGGAAATAAAAGTCCTGAGTTACAGTTTTTCTCTTCCTGGCACAAGTACTGGTACAACTATATGCTTTTTAAAAACAATTCTTTAAATTTTCTCCAAATCAGAATTAATGCTTGTCTACATGTATCTCCATGATTGAATCATTTTGTATTTATTAATTTTAAATAGATATTTGGTTTGCGATATGTTTCTTCTTACGAACTCAATTTTGTTAATCCTTAATATAGTCGCTCTTAATCACGCAAAAAACCTAATTGCACGGATTTAATTAACAAATTCGTTCCCCCTTAAGTATACATATACGTTCAGAACATTTATTTTTTGTCACACAAGCCTTAAAAGCTTTTAAAGCAGCTTCTATCGAGATTATCGTTTTAACTTAAGCCAAACATAACGTCGATAACCTTGTCAAACATTTCCAATTTCTGAGGGTCTTTAGAAGTAGAAAATGAAATGTTAAAATGTTTATACATGTAGTTGCTACATTGCATAAGTGGTTATTTTCTCTGGGTTATAGCATATTCGAAGAAGAACAATTCGCCAAAGGACCTAATATATTGTGATGAAATATCACAGGTCGATCACAAGATCCCAGAATAAAAAACCGATTATTTACATGGTACCATGTATGGTTGCACAAATTCCCTTTCGTTTTAAAAAGGGTTGGGCAACTGGACATAGGCTATAGCGATTTAGAGAGTTGCGGGTATGAAAAGCATGCAAAGATCCAATTGCACTTAAAACGTTTCCGAATAATCCTTTAGGAAAACTTGTCTATTTGAATTAGTAAAAGGGTCAAAAAACCAATGCTTGATGCGCATCTGATCGATAGCCGATGTGATGTGATTGGTCCTACTTTCGTATAAGAACCCATAAAACCAAGGAATAAACTTAGCGAGAAAAGAAAGCTTAAGACTTACCCAAGTTTTGTTGGCAAATAGGGAATTAGCAGCCGATTAAAGGTGAGCATTTTTTGTATGTTGAGCAAGAATAGTGGGTTAATCCGCAACTGGCATTTACCTCTTCCTTAATGCCTGGTCATTTATATCCTATTATCCAAAAAAATCAATAAATAAATAATCCAGAATAATAAATGATCATCTCATAGGCACATATCGAGAAGCATTAGCTGTTTTTTACTTTCTAACTGCATTTCCTATACTTCGTTTAATAGTTATCAAGACGTGTAATGTGCACAAACTTTTAACAAATAGGGCTTCGTTTCGTATATACAGTATCTGTTTTATCATACTAATGGTGTCCAGGAAATTCCATATATAAAATCAAGCATAATTTCAAACTTTCAAGGATCACCCCTTATGTTTTCAAGGCTTCCATCAACAAAATACCACAATGTTAATATATAATTTTTCTATAAATTTATAAAAAAAAATCCAGATTGTGTAGTAAATGCGGACCAGAAATTAAAGCATCAATCGGTCTTTTGAAAGAATTTCAGTCATCTTAAGTATGTTCGTTGTGCTAAAAATACAAGTGTATTTCCCTATTGTCTTAAAATACTTGGCGCCATGTATGCCTGTATGAAACATGCAGATTAATTAATCTCTAACTGTAATAAGTTAGGGAACTACAATTTATAAAAGACTATGTTATGACATCCAGAATATTTCCATAGTCCATGCATTCTCATCATTTTATAATCAATACCATAACTACATGGACATTGAATAATACGAGCTCGTAGAACCAATTCATTCATAGAAACAGTAAGCTGGATCAACGTTCCTAAAGCTATGTTTTAAATAACGAGTTTTCAAGACTATTATTCATGACAGTAATTGTTCCCAAATCAGGAGTTTATGTTATTTTACCACATTTCAGTATCAAACTTCTGCCATTCCCTGTACCAAGTAAGTCATTTTACCTTAGCTTTAATAAATTGGCATAAAAAAGCAGCTTGGAAATAGATGGAATATTGTAGCAGGCAGAAAAAGCTCTAGAGAAACGCAAATCCCCATTCGGTTTAATTTTTAAATCCTCAGTGCCAACATAACAGCACTCCAGATGTGCATTTCGGCATCGTTTTATATGAAAGAGCACGTTGAACTATTGTTATTCAGTCGGAATCAGGTGTACGAACCATCGTATCCAACAGATTACGCATTATTATTGCTTCAATCTGCTATCTCGTCTCAAACCTACCACATGCCAGACTATTCAAAGAAGGGATGAAATTCTCGTGCTGTCATTTTCGACATTTTTATTAAATATATAAACATTCATTTTGCATCGATGGATTCGACTTGGAAAAATTCATTTTGCCCGAAATCTCTTAAGTTGGGCGATGCTTGCTTTTGCTATTAATATGGTCATAAAACAACAACCACAAATAATAACGCAATGACAGGAAATAATAACGAAAAAATTATAATGAATAATGAGTTGTATCAATAATGAGTATTTTCAAAAGTTATATCACAAGAAGCAAGATATCATCAACTGGTGCTCTAGATCTAAGGGATATATAGTCGATATGGTCTGCATGGTGGGGACAGTATGGGATTCCGTAACTTTCTCTTATTGAAATTGAGAACTGTTGCGCTATATTGAAAGTGGATTAAAGCAATATTGTTAAGATAATTATTTTCTATTATATATACTTTCTAAGAATTACTTTCTATCAAAATAATGCTCTAAAATAAATGCCAAAAATTGAAAGTATAAATAAAAGCAGTAATCGTGAACGTCGTTTTACGTCAATGACATCACAATGTATGTGGCTTAAATGATAATGTGTGGGAGAGAGAAAAATGTGTCTTGAGGCATGACAATGCTTAAAATAAAGACGACATCAGTGTAAATGTACATGTACATGGTGCAGTCCTATAGACCTATGAGTATTATTTTACCTTTCATTATTACAAGTAATTTTGAAGCTATTTATTCTTCTATAATGTGAATAACGCTCGTTATCAAGTATGCCAAATTTAATATCAGCGTTATTTCAGGCTAATGAGATAGATTATATTAGGTTTGGTGACGATTTAATAGGTATGAAGAAAATGCGCTCAAGAATGGAGGGTTTCAATTTGTGAAACGTCCTTCCATAAAATTGATTCAATTTTCCCATCTCTTATGGATTCTGCGGTTTATTATTTGCCTAGAAACCTATAAAATGCTATTAAAGAAACCTAGTTGCCTAAGCTTCGTGCAAAGTACTATTAATATGCGAAAAAGATTTCTTGGGTTAGAAGGATGATTCAGAAAGATGAAGTATCAAGTCCACTTTCATATACTGTTCATTTGTCAAATACTGCTAGGGAAAATATTATTTCAAATCAAATTATCTTTGTTGTACTCAATGTTTCAAACTTCATTCTCATATTGCTAAGGGGTATGTATAAGCTTTTTAATAGAAGTAACCAATCCTAGTCTATACAATATGTTTATGTTTAATTTATTATTGAAAATTGAATTTGTACTCCACCCTTATTTCCAAGAATTAGAATGAAATCCAAGATTTTGAAAACTTCATACATTTACTGTATTAATTCATGCTTCAGCTCCATAGCATTAACATGTATAATGTTGTTATATGCACGTCATAAAGTTCATATAGATCAAAATTTGCTTAAAAGTTGTACATGAACATTTTAATACAGGAAAGTAAATTTAATTTAAATTCAAATGAGTTGTCTGAAATTTAATTATACAGTAAGTCACCCGAAGGCCTTTGTTAATAATTGGTAAGTTACGCAGCAGAAGACACCTTCAGGAACTCCCATTCATCGACAAGAATAATACAATACAAACAGTAAAAAGTTATCCTTCAATATGATTCCGTCTGATATTTGTTCAAATAATTTGGGAAAAATCATTAATTAAAAATAGCAAAAAGTAACCTATTTTCAGCCACGAAATATCTTTAAAAACCTTATTACAGACTAGCGACCCACTGCCCATAACACATGAGCCCATGTATCAGCAATAAACTATACAGTTGTGCATTTTTTAACGACTTACAGCGAAACTAGCCCCATCACATGTAGTTTCAGACTATCATATGTGAAACTACCACGTTTTTTTAAGTGAGACAATCACTTACTTTCAATATCCTAAAGCATGATTTACCTATTGCTAGGTGGCACGCAACGAACTGTTTGACTCAATGATGCA
>JAQGCC010001216.1:0-25515 GCA_034698905.1 Xestoiulus laeticollis | reverse complement strand
AAATGACCATACTGTATACAAAATATCCTAAAGACAAAATACCACCACATTTTTTGTTTTCTTAAAATTTTGATGAACCGTAACCTGCATTGGTCGTTGCTAAGTAAATTCAGTAAACAAACAGACCAAATAAGGGAATTTAAATGCCACCCCATCTTTATAGTTTCAAAATCCAAATCTCTGAGCAAAAATCCACATATTTCTATTGGGTGTATGCAACGTTATGAGAATACTTGTCCAAATACGTGTTCTTTTTGAATGCCAAAACGAATTGATACCAATAAGTATGTCAGTTTTTCTGGAAATTTCTTGAATAGTTGAGGTAAAAGTTACTTCCAGTTAAATGTTAATCTTGACCATCTGAAACTTGTAGTGATATTAAGTTTTGATTAAGCGCTAGCACCAGTTTGAATACCCCTGCTTTAGAGTAAATATACATGTATGTGGCTTACTTAAAAATGTGCATACGTTAATCAGTGAACTTACTATGCTTTGTCTTCGCCATGTATGTATTACTTGCTTATTGACAAACATATATTTCAATATGACAATTTATTTTCAAAATATGCAATTAATGCTAAAATGTGAGTGCTTCGATCGCAACTACACGTTATTATACCTAAACAAATTAAACCATACCAGTGATGCATGTTTACAAACAATATTTAATTACGTATGTGGAATCGAGAATAATACGTACACCGACAAAGAAAATTGATTTGTCTTCTGAGAAAATGAAAGCCTATATATTTTTCTCAATTTTAATAAAAAAAAATGGTAAATACCTTCTATGATACAAATGAAATCCATTGGACGTATTTTCGGCTATTCCAAAACAGAAATCAATACATGTATGTTCAATCAAATTCAAATAGAAGGTATAGCCTATTTTGTATCGCATGATGACTCTGATTCCATACGTTCATTTTATGGTAATTTCCCTACATTACCTAGCTCTCTCTCCTGAGGATTGACCCTATATATATATTGAGGTCCTTCAGAAATTTGATTGAAAAAGCTTATAAACCAAAGCAATTTAAAATCTCAGCATGCCCATTTTTCAGCGTATGTAAAAGATTCGGTTGAACTTTGTGTTGTTGACAGACTTTTTGGCAACTATGTTTTGCCATATTATCAAGTTAATGCTAGGTTTATACGTCAGCAATCGATACAAGTTAATCAAAATTAACTTTGGCCATATCAGTTTGACGTGGCTGCATGTATGTTTGACACATTTGATAAATAATGCAAATTCCCCATTCCCCTTTAACTTCCAAGAGATTGGCCCTTCTTAAGTTTTGATTATGGATATTGCTTACTTATACTTGACACATTGCATTCTCTCGAGCTCCTTGCATGCGAATATGGAAAGTAAAAAAAATAATGCCAACATGTCATAAACGCACGATATTAATTTAATTTGAATTTATGCCTGTTTGACATGCTAACAAAGCAACAACACCTAAGTGGATACGCGCTCTTGTTGTTTGGTGCATGCATGGAAAATAAAGACATCAACGTATTCGGTAATGTTCGTTGCGGCTGTCTCAAAACTGTGTTACAAATTAGAATATATAAATAAAACATAACGCTTCAGGTTTTCCCCGTATCATAGCTATGACTTGATGAATGTTTGCTTATCATAAATGGTTCCATAGGATAGAAATTTTAGCATTTTGCACCACAGCAAAAAAATAACATGCATGCTTCCATTTTCGACGGCATGATTATGTTAATTTTAGGCCCGTTGCATAAACGCAGATTGGTGATGTGTTATCATCTTGTTCTTCAGGCGCATAAATACAGGGTAAACATAAGAAAGCTTTCAACGAGCTATATGCAAAAATGAGATTTATTTGATTTTTAAAACAGAAACAGGGACCCAGTGAGCATATTCATGTTTGTGCCTCTTTTCGACTACGATATATGCTAAAGTGTTTTGGGCCATTTAGAAAATGAGGTGCTTTTTTTATGAATGAAACGTTTGCAATGCATGCTGAAAATATAGGACATGTTGAAACGGTACAAGTCTTGAATTTAGCTGCAGCATATTCCTAATAGCAGGAAATGCTTGGGTGCTTCTGGAATTTATCAACAGTAATTTAATGCAAATTTCATTGCCAGTGCTTTCCGTTTGTGGATATTATGTTGGAAAAGACCAGATGTAACTCATTTTTTCAAACTACTATTATGTAACACTCTGTCATTTCCCTGCAGGACTATACTGTATATGATATCGTTTTGTTTTTCCAATTATTGTTGATGCACCTATCAGTTCCAAGAATCTGATTCCGGAAGCTAATAAAGAAGTCCAAGAAATGTCCATTCTTGAAGATATATCCATTTGTAGCAGTGAATATATTGACATACACTGTAGCGATTAGTGTTAAATGAATATTAATTGAATTTGCGCAAAAACTATAATATGCTTTTCCTGATACTTGTGGAATATATAAAGAGGAAAAGCAACTGCAATCTACTCCTTTAAAGCTGACATAACACATACAGGTATACACATCGCATGTTGTGATTGTAATTGTTGAAATGCGATTTTTGAAATAAGTACCCCATTCCCGTCACCTTCTGTCACATTCAATTGGTTTTGTCAGGTCTAGACTTTGAAAGTTTCGTATGAGAAAAAGGTGGAAAAATAGGAAGAGATGTGACCAATTGGCTATATCGCTGCTTGACATTACAATACCTGTCCAAGTGATGACATAAACTAGATCATTGACATCTAGAAGAAAAAAAATATCCAATCATGTTGTTTATCATGAAACATTCAATCGATATACACTGTATATAAAAAAATGCCGTTATAATTATCGTTGCATCTTCAGGGAAGTGAGATTATATTGTGTTGATGCTTTGCCCTAGCAATAAAGACATCCTTTTTTTTTCACTCATTGTTTTGACTCTTGAGCGGCTTGTAATCCAATTTCCTAGCTGCACATGCAATATATTTCATCATTTCCAGTTTTTAGTTGTGATGATTATTTGGGTCGTTATCTACTGAACTGTAATGCAGGAACTCTGATAAAAATATATACGAATTCTAAGAAAACAGCACTAGGTCTAAATGAAGGCTTTAATATCGACCATGCACATATAAACACACGTGGGGATTGCATTTTCACTTCTTCACTTTTAAGGTTTTTTTTCAAAATTGAAGAACCACTTTAATGTTTATTTTTGCAGTTGGTAACGTATCAACCTGGGATTTAAGTATACTGGTGTTAAGTCAAAACTATAATCACTTACTGCACACATTATCCATGTTTGCCATTTCTGCAACTATTCTGTTAAAAGCTACACTGTTAAGAAAGGCAGACATAAAAGCGATACATAAATCAATAAGCTCTGGTTCCTATGGTACCATGGACAGACTAGTCAACCAATGCAGACGGATTTCACAGAACCAATTTAAATAGTTTGCGTTTTCCCATGAACATTGCGCAATAATTCAACCATGCGTACAACGTATTTGTTTATGCAGGTTTAATAATGGAAAAATGAAGAGAAGCTTTCGTTTTCGAGTGGTAAACCCCTTCATTAAAATTCATTGGCAAATTTGGGCATACCCTTGACAGCTAGCCAGAGTGGAGGTGAGGATGCTCACACGGTATTAACAAAGACGTTGACAAATAGCACGCTGAATGGGAATTCATGTTAACGGGTCTTCCGGAAAATGGAATTTTAATACATTGCCAGACATATGATGTTTTGTGCCAGTGCAACTATCATTATTCATTCGTTTTATGAATGAATGCTCGCAAATTTGTTGGCTCTGGTTTGCTGATGGGAAGGTCTGCAAATGTTTGCGCAATCTGTTTATTTTTGTCAGATTCTGACAATACTTTATAAAACTCCAAACAGTACAAAACTGGAACATTTATCAAAAATGCTCAGGCAAATTGGACGTCTTCGAGCGTTTGAACTGACGCACAAAATATCCTATAGATGATGCAACCCATTAATCATTTTTGGCTACTGCTAATTAAGTCATTTGCATGCTATTTGACACATTCGTGTTTTTGTTGTTGTAAATTACACCTAGGGTGTGGTGGATTACCTATATAGCGTGTGTAGGTGAGATATATTCATCGGAACTGGGGAATTCTTAATTGGTCGTTAATTGTTTAAATTCAACGAAGGAGACCTAATTACATTATACCTATAGATATATAGTTTAGAAGTAAGGCATTTAATCCCCTTTTATTATTCTGGAATTATGTGATGGCGAATTCCCACAGGGAGTCAAAATGCTTATTCTTAATGACTGCTGCAGGCCAAATTAATCTTCATCTGAGCGTAATACTCGATAATTGCCTGTGAACCATTTGCATATTAATACTCGGGTTCCTTTTCAGTTAATTCAATAGGAACATGTAGTTTTGGTGGAAAATTCTATCATAAACAAAATCCTAATTTTCAAGCTTTCTGCGTATCGTGGCAGTAGTAAACACGGTGAAGTCGTAAACGTTTATGAGTATTTAAAATTTATATTATCATATCCTTGATGTGCATTGTTTTGGTCCTATGTTCGTATGCGGATTAATTTTGTTTTACTTGAGGAAGTATTGTTCAAAAATTAAATAGACAAAGCTGGTGATGCATGCACTTGATGCAAATGTTAAACATTCGTCATATGGAAGTCAATTAAGAATTAGTTGTATACAATAACAAATTAAAATAAAAATACATTCTACATATAAAATATTTGCAATAGCATTTCAAAATACGCTTACAAACTTGTTGGATTTAACTTGGGCTTGAAACATAAATATGAGCTAATTAAGACTAAAAACACATCAGGTTTAAGAACTGGCTTGATTTGGGTCAATGAAGCATTTGCTCACGAAGCGATGTGGTTCCTAGCTTAGGTTCAAACTGAGGAAGGAAACTATATTGAGCAAAATATTTAGGAGAAGTCGGAAATGATCAAGTGTCCCATTTTCAACAAAAATGAACCTAATTAAACACGCTCCACTTCAGTCCTCTTTAGTATTGAGCAGCTGGGTGCCTGCATTTTTGAATTCCCCACACAATGGACTTGGGAGATGTTTTGGTGTTGAACTACCTCATCATGAGCTGACAGTTGCTCTTCTGCTATTGATTCTCTGAATCATACATTACAATTTCAAATTAGGGCACCAACTGCTTGAAATTGATGGCGATTCATTATTATTCGCTATTGAAATTGCACATGTGTCAAGCGAGGAATAAATATACATGTATACATCTATTCTAAAGTCCCGTGGGATAGATTACAGAAGAGAGCCTTTGACCTGCCGGTATTTTTTGCGATATGCACGGAATACAGAATTACACATTTTCAAAAAAAAATTGCACATGAAAAGATCGAGCATTGGCCCTTACATGGGACCGTTTAACTTTGAATGTGGTAAAGAATTTAATGACGAAAAAACATCCTCATGCTGATGCTGCACTTAGTGCTCAAAAATGCACCAAGCAGTCCCAGTATCCTGCAACGAATTGATAGTTGCCATCACAACGTTATTAGACCAAACCCATTGCATTTTCAACAAAAAAATGGCAATAAAAACGTGCAACGTTGGAATAAGTTGCCACAGATGCAACATTTTTATAAGGGTAATTTAAGGCACGTGTTGTCAAATTGCAATTTCAATTCCTTGCTTCTTATGGAGAAATGATGTCATTGGTAAAAGCCAGAGGAATTTATTTTGATATGAGTCATAAAAAAAAGTTTGCACTAAAGGTTCTTATTCATGTATTTGGGATTTGTCGACGATCATCCATTCTAGTAATATAAACAAAAATTGCCTTTGATATCGTGAAGAAGCAAGTTTGTCACTTTGAAAAATTGTTCAAAACAAAGTGCAAAGTAATGTTCTGCGGGTTTTTTCACGCCGAATAGACAATGCAAGTATGACGTCAACTTCTAAATGCATGAGGAGGGGGTGAAAATAGACAATCGTGTTACCAATGGATTTGGCCATCGTAAGAGCGACCGTAATGTCCCCACCCTTCAATAACTTGTGACGATAAAAATGATGAAAATTGCTTGGACATATACTATGCCAAACTGAAATCCCCCAATGTAAGCGAGGGTCGTCCATTAACGGAGTTATCCTATTAGGGCCAATGTGCATTATATCATTCTGCTTCAACGCCAATTATTGCTTTGAAGAACTGGATCACATAACCATCTTCAATAGTCTGTAAAAAACAGATTCGCAAAGAATAAGTGTAATTGCTTCTTTCATGCCATAAAACGTCGATTGCGTCTTGAGCTTGCAATATTGCTTCAAAAAGTTAGTTCTTGATAACAAAAATATGGTAGCTCCTTATTAAATTAAAGAATTATTATTGGCATTTTGTTTGGTTTATTCTGTAGGTTTATTGGCGTGTGTTTATCATCAAGTTATATCCCATATGCAAAAGAAATGTATTTCCAAATGCATTTAGATTGAGACACTTTTTGCATTCTTGAATGCATTTCTAACAGAGAACTGCATTTTTGTTGCATATGGGATAGAACTTAGTACAAGTAAGCCTACTGTAGAATGGTTCAAATGTCTATATGTATTGAAATTTTCACTTTTATGGATGATTTTAAAATCCGTTTGCCTAAAGAAGATCGTAAAAGTTGTCAATGCACTAGTAAGTAGCATAGTTGAAAAGTATTGTTTGGAGTATATTATTTGAAGTTAAGAAGATTGGCATTGCAAAGAGGTTTAAAGATGGCCGTCATAGCCGCTTTAAAAGCTTTGCAAAAAGTTTTACTTCACTGCATCGAAATGGACACAAGCACATATAACAAAACACAGTGTAACATTTCAAACTCTAAACATGAGCAATATTTGAAACAACCTTATACTGACGCCTTTTGTCACAAAGCGAAATCTGGCTCAGCCTTAATCTTTAACTTGAAAATGCTTAGAGGAGCCATTGAGGGGAAACTCGAAGAGTTACAGCATACTTTAAGCATAGCCTATTACACATCGATTTGAGCAGTTCTGGTAAAAGAGCATTTGCTGGATCAATATTGAAAAAGCAATCTATGCTGGTATTGTCAGACATTCAGCATAGGTGCTTCAGGGCCCCATCAGGTTTCTGAGTATCTTTGTAAAAGCTTGTCATTCAAATGTAAAAGTCATGCTTCTATCTTCTAAGGAACACATTGCCAAGAGTGTCATATTTGTCCGAGCAGGCATGAAAATATGTATTGGGTGTGAACTTATAAGAAATTTGGAGAGAAAAAAGCGAACACTTGAAGATATGACTATAAAGTTGAGCAAGAGCTTTATTAACCTCTTTTCAACAGCTCGTTGAGGATTGAGGATTTGAAAGTTGAAGCTTTTTTACACTATGATCGGCCAAGTCTTGTCTACACATAAAGAATATGAATAAACTGGACAGCTGCTTCCGTTCCAACCATTGGCTCTAATGTTACAAAGTAAAAAGTAAAAATAAAATCAGGATAGTGGTTCTTGCAGAATTCACAATTGCTTAAGTTATCCAGAATACCATGTGGAACTTAAGAAAGCAAAAGTTTTTTTTTCTTGTTCTTCAAACGCAGGATGCATGCTTGAAAAGTAAAGTCTGACTGACAATGCATGGGAATCATCAGGGCTTGTTCAAGTTGACACATATATTCATAACCAATATATTTCAAATTGAAATTCAAGCAACGTTTAAATCATATAAAAGGACTACTGATGCACACACAATGCTTGTCAAGAAAGTAATTCGATCGTTTTTCATACGTTATTCTCAACAATGTCGTCTAAAGATGGCATCTTCATTTCTAATCCATATTAAGGTTTTCGTATGTCTATATATGATAGTCAATTTCAGAACTGGATCTCTCATCAATCGGTATATATGAACAGAAGCATAACGATTATACGAACAAACGAAAATCATTGAAATATCCATGCCTTAGAAATGTATTTTTCTATATTTTTCCATTATTTATAAATACAAAAATCATTTCAACCCGAAGATGAAGTTTCGTATTCATGCTGGCATGGGAGTATTTTGGGTATCTCTTAAACTACATGTATACAATTGTAAAAAATAAACTCAGCACGAGTTAAAGTTCTTATTTAATGTTTGAGTAAAAAATGGTTCATATTATCAAATAAAAAATGCTATACAGTCATTCAACACGCTAATGTACTTTTAAGAATGATTTAAAAAATGCTGTGCTTGTTCAAATAAGCTTGTTCTGAAATCCATTTGCTTGTTCTCTTGTTTTTTTTTTTAATTTACATTAATAATACAAAAATCCAAATTTATAGCCTAAAACAGTTTGTAAATACTATATTACATTGTATATGTCTGTACAACCAATATAATCTGCAAAATTAGTTAGAATATTTAAGCATCTGTCAATACCTGTATGTGGGAAATCAAATGCTCAGATTGAGACAAATAAATATTACTTTCTTGGGTTATATGGAATTCATATAAATTCCTTGTGTATAGTTTTGAAACTACTGAAAATGAAGGGTATCTATCAACCCAGTTTGACCCAATAGTAATAAAACTTGTGTTTGTCAAAGATATTGGTCATAGGTCATTGCCTAATAGAATAGCAGTTTTGTTCTGTCATCAAGCCAATATATCTTTTCCAATTATCGATTCGAAGCAAGTTTAACTTTCTCATTCTGTCCAGGAAACCCAATTGCCAATCCAAGCCGAGATATCGATCCGAACTAAAAAAATCCCCTTGAAATATTTTTCAAGTTGGATTTACCATAGTAGCCCATAAAAATAGAAACTGCTAGGATGCCGCGCGAGTGCCAGGCAAAAGCTGAAGATTACGCTGGAATCAAATTTTATAGGGCCACAACCGATATCTTGATACAGTAGTCAAGCCTAAGATGGCTTTTTTTTTCATCTTCGCTTTTTTTAGCCAACTAGGTGTGTAGCCATTGAAACGTGAAATTGTGGGTGTGAATCTTAAAAGATGTTTTCAAGGAAGACACATATGATAGAAGAAAAAAAACGTACAGAATCTTGCAAGTTCAACTGTGGGGAATTTTTCCATCATTAAGTTTGTTTGTCCGAGATTGATTTGGACATGCATTAACAAAATGGACGTCAATTTGAGTTAGGATAGTGAATTGAGCCTTTGCAAACTCCCCAGATTTGGCACACTGACATGTTTTGTTCTTGTAAGGAACATATACTAGTTTCCGGCATGGATGGTATAGTTGCATTCAAGTAAAGGCTCTTGATGCTGCATAACCTTAATTATTTTTATGATTTATAGCTGAAATCAGCTCAGTGATGGCGACAACAATTTCAAATCCCAACTGGGATATGGTTAAGACGTGTTTCATCCAAATCCCTTCCTGTCTATAACATTTTCACGGCCAATGTCTAGTTGGATACTTAATATTTGCTATAAAATTCAGGCAACGAAAGTGATGGTAGCTTAAGTAGCATTTCTCATCGATCTTAATATTTTACCGTGTTCGTGTAAGCAGATATTTTTTTTAATAAAAATGTCGTCGCCATGGCAACAAATTAGATTTAATTTTATTGCTCGATGATAAACGCCGCCAATGGCCAGGGGTTTCTGGAACGTAATATTTCAGCCTTGCACAGGCACATGTGCACATTTTTTTAAAGTGGAAAACACATTATCTTAACTAAATTTCCTTTGAAGTAAGATTGAGAAAACAATAATGTGTTATGCAATTATTGCACACCAATAACTTAATTAACTTGAATTTACTAAATTATATGGTCTTTAGCAACATTATAAATTTGATGTAAAATGTTTTCATCAAAAGATGTAGATCGAACAAACTATGTTTTAAATCATTCAGAAAATTGATACAGTAAAACTTAGCTAATCAAAAAATATTAGCTATTATTAGGTAAGAGGGGGATTAATAATCACCACTACTGCCCAAACGTCCGGCCTGAAAAGTTTTATAAACTACAAGTGGTTATTAGCTAAGAGGGGTTCTAATGTATATTTAATACACATGCATTTTGTAAAATATACATATCTTTTTACTATGGGTTTAATTTTAATAATGCATTCCATGTCACCATTTATGATGCAGTGAAATGCCATGTCTGCAATAATATACATGTATTTAAAAACGAAACATCATGAAATATGATAATGAAATGCCACACTCGGATATTTTGATCTTGAAGAATTTGATAAATTTGAAATCTTGACATTTGATTTATATTTTCAAACGAATCTTCTGGTATCATTTTCAAAAAGTCGTAACACTATATGGTATCAAGTGATGATGTTTTGAAGCTTTTGAATATTTTACTTGGTGATGGTCGCGCGTGTTGTTATATACATGTATATACCTCTCGAAGATCCCCCAGGGATTAAGGATTTATGTCATCATATTTGTCAATTACAATCTGCGAATTTAAGACCAGCCCAGGCGTGGCTTTAAGTTCATATTTCAATTTTTCAGAATAGATGCGCGACAATAACATTGTTAACACTGTGTTTTTAGGACAAAACCGAAAACGTAAAGCTTATATCCTAAAAACCGCATTAGTGTTCCCTTTGGCACTCAGCGCTTGTCAATACTATTTAGGCAAATATAGCAACATCACGACGCATTCAATTACCGCAATGTTTCTTGTAGAAAAACCTGACAAGCATGTTATATGGCCAATGGCACTATTAGCTGTTCGTGTCATGGCACTCTTTCAATGGAGCTTGTAATGGAGAATAACTCCATTTAATCCAAATCGTGACATGCTTCTTTTCACGAAAACATGCAGGATCTGCAGGCTGCTTATATATTCATTGATGAAAGCTGCACCAAATATAGAAGCTATAGCATTTTGTGTAGCATTACAACATCTGAATATGTGTGACTAACATTTTTACTGCTACCACCATATGGGAAGAATATAAACTAATTCCAAATGAACTTATTTTTTTGAAAAATGTGCGAATTATTATTGCCCTAGCTTCTACGACTTCCACGTATTACGTGTAAAATATGAGTAATGTGCATTTCTAAAAAAAATTGCATTAGACAAAGCATTGTAATTGCCTTAGAATTTTCATGTAAAAATCAATCATTTTTATCTTTCTGTCATCCTGGTTTTATGCTGCGTGTGATATGAATGGTAAATTCAACTGAAATCATTTAAAAGCCTTGCTTTTTATTGCCCTAACTCATTATTTATTTTATTACGTTTATTACACTATGTCAACAAAACATACATGTAATGCAATTATTAAATTCCATGATTTGTAAGCCTTTGCCAAGTTCCATGCAAATGAGCATTATATGTGTATCATTGTGAAACTAAATGAATTATTCAAAACCTGTAAAATTAATTCAATGCAGCAAACGTTACATTTATTTTGTTCCGGATTTAGACTCTGTAATTACACTATGTAATTGGATTCAATAAATATACCAATTAACGACAGCTAAAACAACCCTGCACCAAACCTAATTTAAAAAATTCAACATGTAACATAATTTCATTGTTTCCATTCCAAATACAGTAGCCAAGAGATTAATTTCGAAGCAGTTTTATCGCAATGTCCAGACATGCATCAGGCATGGTTTGTCTGCAGGCTACCAAATATTTGAGAAATATTATTCCTTATAAAGACATTCAATCTACTTGATCTATTGGGCTATTTGAACAATAATCAATGGGCATTCATGTAGTAGAAAAGATTGGTAATTGTCTTTGATGCATTTTGTTATTATTTTTTAATTAAAGAACTGGGTTAGATTAGCAGTATTTGGTTGCGGTTTTTATGTTAACATTAAGCGGTTTTGGTTTACTTCGTTGTTAAAACACCCATCAAATTAAAAGCAATGGGAAAAGTGATAAAATATAAGAAGGGTGGATTTACCCCTGTCTGAAAATGAATTCTTGAAACGCCTGAACAGAAGGCACTAATGTAAGCACACACAAGCACTAAAGCAGAGGCCTTAATCTTTTTATGACCACAATAATTTGTTTACAATCATTAATTGACTATAGAGAATTTCTGGGGAATTCATGGTGAAATTTAAGGTTGAAATGCCTGTGCTATGAGGTGAAGCCTCATACTAACAACTTCACTTAAAGTTTGCTCTGCTTAAGTTACTTAAAGTTTATACGAAATATAATTTCATGTAATGAAATACAGTGTTTTGCTTTTATTTGATTGAATAGGTTTACATATAAATTTTAATCGCATTGTAAAGCAGTTTTCAAAAAGATCACTAATACAATAGATGAAATACACATGATACAGATGAAAATAAACATAAAAATACCTTTATTAATTGCTGAGGTAGTTTGTTCACATGGATTAATATTAAATGGAAAAGATTTTTTGAAATCCAGTTGAAAATCTCAAAAATCTTACATCTTTTTACGTTGCAAGAAGTAATTGCAGCCAGTCAAAAATTGAATTTAATAATGTATGTTGGTGATTGAACTGTATTGAAACTGAATTTTGCAAAAAAAAAGGAAGTAATAAAAAAATTAGTACAATCTGGCGACATGTCTCGGAAAGTATATCACACAACTCACATCAAGATCCAAGGTATATTATTATCCGGTATGTCGATTCGAGCACATGTTGATTCATGGTCCAGTGCATTGACACTGAGGAATTCGTATTTCAAGATCAAGAAAAATATAGTTTTTTTTTTATTGGGGATCTTATTTGTCGTGTTCATTTCTTTGCATGAGAATCGAGGATCAGTCATGTCATTCCTGTGGTTACAGTCGAATGAAATTGTGATTTCTATATGATGTTACACATGCAAAAGTATGCAGTGCTCCTATTCGCTTGACTTTCACTTAGCATGTACTGTATTCGGGCAATGATTTGATAAGATTTGCAATATAATAGAAGCGACCAAAGATCACTCGGTCGTTACTTCGACATGAATCTAATCAAAAAAGGGAATTTCACGCTGTCAATTCAATCTTCACTCGCGTTTGATTTTCAAAAACCAATTGTGATCGGAGAACTTTTCCGAACAGCTCTTTTCTCGATGAAGCACATTTTTGGCTTTTTTTTCCTCCCTCGTGTCCCTAAAGTGACAGCGCTTTAGCCAAATAGTAACCCGCATTTTCACGCTTGGGCAAAATCAGTTTGGGAAATTGATTTTCCAGGAAGTTAAATGCAAAAATGCGATTGAATGGACTTAAATCTTCTACTCTTGAGCACACGATGAAAACTCCGTATTTGCTCTAGCATTCTAACGCTTTCAGGTTGCGCCTTAAGCTCCGTGATGACAAAAAGCTGTAAAAAGTTTAGTTTTCTAAATTTTAAAAAATGTAAGTTTTATAAGATTAGAAAATGCATGTAAAGTTTCCTACAGCCCTTCAAAATTTGTGAATTTTTTTTTATTTTACTCTATGTAGGGTACGATAGAAAATCATTTGTAACGCTGAGTTCTGCCAATGGTTTCCAAAGGTAACATGTTTTCTTTTTATTAATTAAAACTTTAGAATTTTTATTAAATCGAATAAAAAATGGGTATTTTTTTAAAAATACATATACCAGGCAATTTCAAGTTTTAACTGTTCCCCTTTATTTACATTGTGGCAGGTGAATAAGTACAAATAATTTGCACAAAAATAGTAGGTTTCTGCAAATAACTTAACATAAGATCATTTCCTAAAAGCACTTTATCTACTCAAGTGCCACATTCTTTGAAAAAATTAACTAAGAGATTAGCAGTCTAAATCCCAAGACTTTATGTTTACACTATCCAAGAAAGTCAAGCTTTTAATAGTCCCAAAGAGCTAATTTAAATATCACAAAGTTAATGTGATAAAGGCAGCTGTAATCCATGCAAAAAATCAGGCTTATACGATTTTTTAAGCAACGATTTACAAATAGGTTGTATTTCTAAGCTTAGGACTAATGCTGTTATTTCAGCTGAGCAATCAAGTGAGCAGATATTTGAACACATTAAAATAATCCTCAGATTCATTACAAGTTCACACTTGTTTTGCAGTTGTGAAATTATTTAAAGGCGAAAACCGTCATGTAAAAATGTTCAGCACGATTAAGCTGTAATCTGGTGAACAATAGATAAAAGTAACAAAGCTCGGATAAGCTAAATGTACCCATTTCACAAATAACATCCATTACATTGTCCGTTTGTGAAAACAAAACAACCGGCTAAATTTGGTAATACATTTTTTGCAAATTTGCTTTGGAGAATTTAACAATTTACGGAATATTGTCAAGAAAAGTTAGAAAACTTCCTTCAAATGGACAAGAATTATGAATAAATTATTATAACAATGATATATATTTCGTATTTAAATTTAAAAATCCTATAATAATTAATAAAATTAATTCTCAGTAAAATTGTCACCAATTGTAACGGCGTGCATCAACAAACAGAACTAACAAACTATTAAACAATGGTCAAATAAGATTCTTTTCGTAATATCAGCTATTCATTATGCCATTTGTAACAAACTTTATTACATATTCATAATTATATAAAACGACTAATTTTTGGGCAAAAGTATATCTTATTAGAATTTTGTTCAATCTGTTTAAAGGATTTATAAACAACGATCCGGCCAGAAGGCCCTATTACGGAGTCACAAACTCGGCATACGAGCATAAATTACCACATTTTACGATTGATAAATCAATTACGTTCACTTTTTCTTCGACTTGCCCTTCTTAGCTTTAACTTTTTTCTTTGAATGGTGGCTTTTTTCCTTCTTCGACTTTCTTTTACTTGGATTCGACGAGCTGCTTGTCGATAACGAGTTCTGCCTGCTTCTTTTCCGCTTCTTCCTTTTTTCTTCTCGGTCTGAATCCGACGTAGATGAAGATGACCGAGACGTGCTGCTACTTGAACTACTATCGCTAGAGTCTGAAGACTCTTCTAGAAGCAACTGTAACTGCCGAACTCTATTCCAATCGTACAAAATGAGCATTATTAGGCTATGCATTTTTGTGGTAAACATGCAAACGAGTTTTTAATACTTGCCTTTCTGCGCTTTCCTTCTTTTTAGTATCTGTGATGAAATCGTGCATCGGGTCTTCGTGGCTCTGAATAAAAACGGCCCAAAACACATTAAAAAAATTGCCGAACCCTAAATCTCGAGGAAATCGAGCACTTACGTATCGGAATTGTTCGATCTGCTTGTTTCCACTGATAAACATGGGGCATTCCTTGTCACCGGTCCGGTGTCCGTAAGTTTTACACCTCCAGCCTAGTGCATGACACAATAGTGAATATGATTTCATGTATGCCGATTGATAGATAATTACCCAGCCATATAACCATCAACGCAACTTACATTTCATAACTTTGACTTCTTTTCCTAAAGGCATCCATAGTCCCTTTTTCGGTGCTTTGGCCAAAAATTCTCGTGCCTGATGATTTTCAGGCAGATCTGGGATGCAATCTTCTGGCTTTTCTTGTTCTTCCTGAAAATGTCGAGACAAACTACCGAATGTCATTTTGCACATTTATTTTGAATATTATTTTTTAAGACAATATATAGGTATTACCTGAACCAAGCCAGGTGGAGCTTGGGTGTAACTATAAAAAAAGAAAATGAATGGAATATTTCAGAGATTTACACAGCTTAATTGCATTTAAAATGGTTAGATTTGAAGGTGGAATGCATGATCGAGCAAAAAGAGTTTTAATGAACATGATGAATATTATAAAGTGGTTGTAAAACCAGATGATATATGCGCCTTATGCTGCGCTAGAGCTATTTCAATTTCCAATCTGCAGGTTGTCAAAAATTGATTGCCACTAGATGAATATCGATGAAATCATTCTTACACGTCATGGAGTTGGATAGAAGCTCGCTTGAATATTATTTGTTTCAAATTTATTCAAGCATTTTATTAGAAACTCCTGAGCATGCATATACAGTAGCCTATGTTGTTCACCTTTAACCCTTAGCAATGCATTCGGGTGCACCGAAACATGCATGCAAATAGAAGAACACGGAGACTTACAATACATCGTAGTGTTTAATGGCTTTCACGATAACCTCATCAATAGATTTACCCGGTTTTGACTTCTTTTTCTCGCTCGAAGATTCTTTTTTACTTCGTTTTCGATTTGAAGACGAGCCAGATGAGCCAGCAGACGCCATTTTTGAGGCGAGTTTTTGAGTGGATTGAACTGCTGATCTGGTAACAGCACTCCGTAGCTTTATATGTAGTGACGTCATGTGATGGTTATCTATTCGCGAAAACGCATATCAGCCGCCATTTTGAAAATTAGCCTTGTTTTGTACGTGATAATATAGCCCTTTTTCGAGAGAATTTGATTCTTCTTTGCATTATATTTCAAAGCTGCAAATTTTTGCCGTTTCTGGCACTGGTAAGTGTGTTTTAATCAATTGCAATTATAAATGAGAGTTGCCCTGTTTAATAAATCTGTGCACGAGCATGTATTTATTGATTAGGCTTAACTGATAATTCCATGGGTTGCCTATTGAATGGCACACCTGTCGTACCATTTTCAAAAATGGTTTTGGAAATAAGTTTGATGATTTTGATTGTTTTGGTCTTGATTAAAAGCAGAGATTTCGACAAATGTTCGGTTTATGTAATTATTATGGAGACAGAATTACCATGCTTGGAAAAGTATCGCATGACACTTAAAATTGACTGTTTAATTTCTGTCTTAATTTATACATGTACGTTGCATGGTTAAGAAATTCTGGTCTATTTGTATCCACTGAATCATAGAATATGTATTGATCCATCGTTGGACAATAAATTAAAACAGTTCAAACCAAAGGAATATGATGGGATATTCATATAATTCTGTTGTCAACAATAGAAACCATTAAGCCAAACAACATTAAGGCCATAGAATTTCTCCATTGGTTTTTTGGCCATTAAGGATATTTAGATGAATGAATTTCTCCTGTATCTGCGCCATTTATGTATATAACCTCTCCTCAGTCTCATGCATGCTGTACTGCAAGAAGAAATGCAATAAAGCTGGGTTAATAGGAAGTCCTACTGTCCTAGATACTACGAAAAGCTCGTAGAAATGAAAATGGATACACCACCTCACAGTTGTAATTGATTAACTAATCTTTTTGTTTTCAGGCTAATTTTAAAAATGCAGAAAAAGCTAGGGAATAAAGATCACACAAATGCCTTAAGTAGAATCTGGAAGAAGGTATATATATGATTCCGGTTTCTATAAAATCAAATGTACCATGGTTTTTGTCAATTGCTAACCAAACATTTACATTTTTCAACCTTTTGCAGGTGTACTTTGAGTGTGTCGGACCATTTCTTCCTGGCGGTAACGAGAGCCGCGCCATTTTTTGCCTTACTGATCCTGTCTCGGGTTGGGTAGAATTGATGGCCGTCGAAGAGCGGTCGACGCGGGCGGTGGCCGATTTCTTGGTGGATGTTTTCTTGAGGTCAAGTCGGTTTCCTAATCTTTATTCGTGCTTGAAAAATGGTTCAAAAACAGAACGTTTGAAAGTTCTGACAGGTTTCCAAATGGCATTGCGAGAATAGTTTTTTTTTGTTTCTTTCTGCAGACTAGGAGTTTGCACTTGCGAGTTGACAGGATGGGCTCAAGACCACGTTAAAGACATCACTCAGAATGTTGCTGATAAATGGAAAAGCCTTTTGAGGAATACAATTGACCTGCAATGGGACCAGTTCTGGGAAGAAACAATTCAGATTGGTCAACCAGATTGGATCAGAACAGATATCGCCACGAAAATCCTCGATATGTTTTCTGGGCTTGCAGAGGACATGTGGGAACACAAATTAAACACGCTTCGCTTAAGCCTCAGATTACAGTCGGCGTCGTTTTCGTTTATGTTCGGCCGTGAATTTGTTCAGTCGTGCCCAAAGAGTGCTCCACATAAAGCGCCGAGAGGACGCCCTCGTCTGACTAGCCAATCCAAACTGCAATCAAAAATAACCAAACCGATAGTACAAGTTGACAATTCAGACATAGCTAACGGACAACGTTATTCCTTAAGAACTATATTAAAACCGAAAGGAAATGCGAGTATGATGCTGTCTAGGATACATTCTTGCCGTTTTTGAATCAAGTCTCATGTAGAATTTAATGAAGAGTTTTATGATTTAATTCTTTCTGTAGAAGAAGTACATACTCTCATGTTGAAGGCAACAGAAAATCGACAGCCCAAGCCGCTCGAAAGCCAGCCAAATCGACCACTCGAAGGCCAAGCAAATCTACAAAACGTTCTTGTACTTGAACTGAAACTTGGCGAAAATGAGCAAAATCAATCCTTGCCGTCCTCGTGCAACGAGCTCTCTACTACCCCATCCGAGAAAATCGATTCAGAGTATGTGAACCCTGCCATAACCGAAGATTCATCTGGATCTTGTAACTTGGAAATAAAAAAAAAGAAGAAGGCTTCAAAAAAGCTTCGCAAGCTGAGGGACTCTTTGCCAGTTAAGTGCCCGAAATGCATCAGCACCTACGTCTCTTCCGAAAAAGAGCTTGGCTTGCATTTGGAGTGTCACAAAGAAGGTGAGTCGCGTAGTAGTTATAAGGGGTACTCTCGTGTAGTTATAAGGAGGCTCGTGGTACATTTCATAAAACTAGTCATGCCATTTTTTTGTAAATTCGTAGCGCATGCACACTGTTTGTAAAAATGTAATTCAATGAAATGTACACATGAAGCACAGGCCACATCAATGCACCGTTTTGGTTGCGTAGCACTGCAGGTGGCTGTTTTGTGCCACGTGCTCTCGTACTGACCCCCATACCACAGTTTCCCACCTTAAGCTTCATTTCCGATAAGACCAAGCTCGAAATTTGAGCAAATTCGGTACCACAGTTGCCAAATTATTGCCATCCAACTGGAGATGGAGCTCCAGGCAGGAAAAATCGATCATATCAGCGAATTCCCTATCAATATCCGTATCTCGACAGCACTGATCGATAGGGAAAAATGGGAATTGTAATCTTGCAACATGGTGCACATGAAATTTTTCTTATTCCGCAGTTTTGAAAACTGCCGTCTCAAGATACCTCCTGACTAACCTTGGCCTGCGTCTCAGATGTAACTATCTTAAGTTCGTCTGCCGTGCAGCTGTGGTACCAATCCCAGGACTTGAGCCAGAGCTTGGTCTCAAGCTGCACCTGTGGTACGGGGGTACGACGACGAGCCCGATTACCCTTATTATATCGCATATGGAAAGATTCGCTGGAATTCCTATTAATCTATTTCCAATTCTTTGATAGGCAGCAGGTTTTTTCACTGCTCTTTTTGCAAGAGACAAGCCAGAAGTTGGGCCGACATGAAAAAGCACTTGGCATATCACCCCCAAGTGAGCGCCTTGTTGCCGAAGAATTCGCTGGATAAAAGAACGTAAGTCGGACAAGCGTGTTGCGGGTTTAAATTACGGGATAGTTCGAGGTTCCCCGGGGTTTTGATTATGTCGAGTGATTGCAGATGCCCGGAATGCCAGAAGCAGTTTCATAGCCGGGATGGAATGCTTCGCCATCTCAACGTCCTGCATCGAGGCAAAACCAAATTCACGTGCAAGACGTGCGGGGCTAGCTTTAAGGAAAGAAAAACCTACGACAGGCACGTTGATCTACACGTCAACGTCACCCACAAGTGCAAGCATTGCTCGTACGTGAGCAAGATCAGGAAGAACATCGTCGCTCACGAGCGGATTCACGACGCAAGTCCTTTAACTACTGCTAAAATGGCTGTTTTCGAACTGTTTAATGTCATCGCATCAGTTTAATGTCAATTTGCTTTTCGATATATTCCAGGGCCGAGGATTTCAGTGCAAGATTTGCTCCAAGGTCTTCACCAAGCCGTCCATCCTGAAATCTCACTTGGAGATTCACGTGAAGGAGCGTCCTACAATCACCTGCGACTACTGTGGGATTCAGCTCCTGGGAAAGGCGTCCCTAAACCAGCACATCAAGAACATGCACATGGTGAGGGAAGCGGTGCCTTGCTCGTTGTGCTCGTACAGTGCCAAAGGCCCACACAACTTAGCCAGGCACATGGCACGGGCCCACAACCATCCCTACAAGTGCACAAAGTGCGACTATGCGACCCAGCTGGAAAATGCTTTGCATAAACACATGAGCGTGTTTCACGACGAAGAGGAAAGGCCTTACCCTTGCACATTCTGCCCTTACAGAGCGAAGGATACCAAATCGCTTAGAGACCACGTGCGGCTAAGTCACAATCCAAACATGACGCATTTCATGTGCCCGCATTGCGGCAAGGCTTTCAAGACGCTGACAATGATGAGGCACCACTTGCCGTCGCACACCGGACAACATCTCTACAGCTGCAAAATTTGCGCTTACTCGTTAGTTTTTGTATTACCGCTCTACATTAGTGTTTTGTCTAAGGCGATCGTCTCTTTATGTGAGTTTTATTTGTTATCATAGAGCCAAGTACAGACAAACAATCCATCAACACGTCAGGTCCAAGCATCCGGGGGAAAGCACGGCCGACATTGTGAAAGGCACGACCGCAGAAGAAATAATAATGCTGCCAGGAACCGAACATAATTACGTTCAGATCACTAAGAACAACGAGTCGGACGAGACGATCAGTGCTTTGGACGGCATCGTGTTAGCCTCCAACGAAAACGAAATAATTCTGGATGCGGATCTGCTGGCATCTCAGCCGAGCGGAACTTTCACGCTGCTGCCAAATAACATTGAAGTGCAAATCATCGAGCAATTGACACGGGTGGATGGAGACGAAAATATTTCCTTTAACATCATGCAGTCCGACGTGGCAGAAGTAGTGATTTAAACATTTCGTTTCAGAACACTACAAACACGGTACCGATTGGTTACAATTTGTTAATATTTATAAATAAATGCGCATTTTTACAAATGCTATTGAAATACTATTAACATGGACATAATTTATGGAACACAATGTTGTTTGATAATAACTTTTTCCTAATTCATATTTAAGCAATCTTAGAGGCTAAACAAACACCAATCTCAATAGAATGATATAAACTTAACTACCAGGTAGATGATATTTTGGGGAGAATTTTTAAATTGCAAATTCTGAAGTGAAATTGACAATCATATTCTTCGGCGCTTAACGCGTGGCCAACATTTGAGAAGGTTATGATTGCAGATTTTCCACTTCTGTGCAAGATTGGATGAATCGCATGGCATGGCCTTGATTACTTCATCTTCTGCTGTCAGACAGGTGTCCGAGCCCTTGTTGATTATGTGAACGCCGTCTCCCAGAAGATGAATTGCATATTGGTGAGATGGACTTTCAGGCCATACACCAAGCGATACAAATGTTTCATTTTGCAGTCCGTTGTTCAAGCAATTGGGAAATTGATAATCGTAGGCGACGATGTTGACGTATCCGTACATCAGTCCGTTGGAGTAGAATGTAAATTGTTCGTTTGATGCTGCAATCACACGAAGGACACACGGGGTGTATGATACTTGTTGAAAAGGCAAATAACCTTGGAGATTCTCCACGATTTGCATACAGACCTCGAGCTCTCGGTTGTACAAGCGAAAATATTTACGGCTCGGATTCACTTTTGTCGCCTGCCAGATGTTGAAAAAAATATCCAGAAGTTCGTTGTCTTTCGAGTGGCTCGTTGTTGATGTCAGGCACAACAGTAAAATGGTAATCAGTGTAATTTCCAATTTCATTTTTCAAGTTTTTTTTCCCTTGCTCTGTGTCTGCTTTAATTGCTGATTGGGAATGAAAATTAACCAATGACCAATAGTTGTACGCAACCGATGAAAGTTCAGTTTGCTAACGTTTCCTTGGCTGAATTTTCGCTAAAACTGAAGTCGAGTTCAAAAATATTTTCTAGTATGTTCTCAACTCTCATAAAAATTCCTTTTGAAGGCATAGTTCTATTTTTGCACTACTTTTGCTCCAAATTTTGGCATATTACATTGTTTTATTTTGAGAAAAGTAGAAAATGGCCAGATGTTAATGTCCCTCGTGTAAAAATAGAAATGTTGGAAGTCTTAATATTTAGATCGTATCGTAAATTTTGTTTTCTTCAATTGCTCAAAATAAACATGCATGTAATTCCTATTTCTGCCAATTTTTTTTTTATTTTTAAGATGAGGTTCTTAAAGAGCGATACTGTTATCTGTAAATCTAACATAGTTTTCTTTTTTAGAGCACGAATATGTGCCATTTGAAATACGAAGAACCTGTTTACAAAAGTTGTGTTTTTCAAATATTTAACTTTTATGAAGTTCGAGGGCATTGTTTTATCAATTTCGACAGTTTCTTATCTGCATCATTCAGGCGATAAGGATTAGGTTATTAATAATCTCTGTACCATTATATTGAAGCTGTCAGATTTTTCTAGTCGCAACCAGCATTTAAATACCACCAGTTATTTACAAGTCAGTCTCATTTTTTTTCAAGCTGTTTTTTATTTTCTATGGTTCTTCTCTAATTTATTTTTTACTTTACTATAGTGATTTCCGTCCTACGGATTGAATACAAAATAAAGAAGCATATGCTGCTGGAAAACAGAAAGAAGAATTGCATACTTAATGATTCGAATTCCAATACGTTATCTGCGGACAATCAAGTTTCCGTAAGTTTGCATTATTTTCTCACTCTAAATTTCGAAATGAATTGGTTGGAAATAAATTTCCATGAACCAGACACTGCCTAAAATGTTTCAAGGAGATCTTTCTAATTGATTGTGTATTTAAGATTAGTCTCGGCACATGTAGAGTGCGATAAAAGTAAAGTAAAAATATTTTTTTCTGTAATTGATAATGATGGAAAATAATGCATTTTCAGAAAACTAGTCAAACTTTGGTTAAAGAAGAAAGAATCGTAAAAGTTCATCAGCAAAAACAGGCTTGCAAACAAGAAATTAGATGTGAAAAAATCCATCAGACACATTCGGCATGTATAATGTGCAAACGCAATTATGCAAGGAATGAGGCGAGTATAGCAATTTTTAAAGGATGATATGAAATTATTGTTGTAAATTTATATCGAAAATGTTTTACTATTCTTTTAGATGCTGCTGTTGGAATCCTGCAAGCACAGAATTTGCAAGCAGTGCGTAAAATATCATTTCACAGCCTCGATTCGGAAAAAAGACATTAGGGACGTGGTATGTCCAAGCTGCGCGGAGCCAAAGCTTACGGATATCGAACTTGTATGGCAGTATTTTAGCAACCTCAGTCATGCGGTAAGTCACAAAGTATTCGTGTAAATATTTTATAATGAATTTTTGCATCACGATCCCATTTTTGGTTCAGTTGCGGAACATTTTGGATCAAGATGTATATGATCTTTTGGAAACAAAACTTCGAGATTTCGTTTTGGATACGGATCCTAGCGTTCGTAAATGCCCCAACGTAAGTGCCAGTAGCTACATTAAATTAACTTTAATTATGGCTCAAAAAATGGAATTTAAAATCTACGCCATTTACGAAATGTAGTGCCAGTTTCGTTGTTACACCGACACCGATGGCCGGAGGTTGTGCTGTAGGAATTGTAGCACTGCTTTCTGCATTCAATGTGGCAAAGAGGTAAGCAATAACTACATAGTAAAATATCAATCTTCCCAATTTCCTTACAGTATTAATTTTAATAATGGGATATTATTTATACACTGAAATAATTTTAGTGGAAATCCCAACACGATGGTGTAAGCTGTACGGAATTTTCCAAATTGATGGCTTTGACCAAAGGTAATTTAAAACCGATTATATTGTTACGATATTCTAAATTAGTTCTGAACCGCAACATTTTTAAATGGAACGTTTTTTTTTCATTTAGAATGTCCCAGGCTGAATTCTAAAAAATGTCAACACTCCAAAATATCAAAGAAACAAAACGTAATATTATGATTTAGTTAGCCAAGTTTGCCTTTATATTAATTTACATATACATTTTTCCAATTTCTTATGTCTGTTTTAGAACGGCATTACTAAAGAATTTGATGCTTTGGAAGAAACTGTTTTGCTAAAAGCGAAACAAAAAATCACAAGCTTCATCATAAAGGAACTCCTAAAAACAGAAGAGACGTACATCGCAACCTTGGAATACGTTATTTCGGTATGATTTTTGCCTGTGATTCACTCGTTCAAATTATTTTTCAAACTATTAATTTATACACGTTTTTCTCATGCAGAATTACGTTCCAGAACTTCAGGTCGGTCGTGTCCCGAAACAACTTGTTGGAAAACAAAATTTAATTTTTGCTAACATCAAGGAAATACATAAATTTCATCAATCGCTGCTTCCGAAATTAAAAGAATGCGAGCATAATGCATCTATGATTGCAAAATGCTTTTTAAAACATGTAAGGCGCATTTAAATTTTTATCAAAATAATTTGTAATTAATACTTTTCGGCAAAATTCCATAATTATATTATTATTTCTTTCCAGGAGTTCGATTTTTTGTCCCTGTACGTAATATATAACACGAACTACCCTAACCTAAACAAAATCATGAGCGAAATTGGTTCGGACTTTTTTGCAGTAAGTTAACTTGAAATTTGTATTTAAAAAAATGTTTTACTAATAGCGGCAAATATTTTTTTGTTTGCGGATTATCTCAAGAGGAAACAAAATGAGTTAGGTCACTTCATGAGCCTTTGCAGCTGTTTAATCAAACCTGTTCAAAAATTAGGACAATATCCATTGTTTTTCACCCAGTTTCTGAGCATGATCAAAAAAGGAGACCCCGAGTACGAGTCTTTAGTGAAGGCTAAAAACATGCTCGTTGCAACGCTGGCACGCATCAACGATTATCTAAGTTTGGAAAGTCTTGACAAATTCGGAGTAAGTTGCTGTATTTGAATCGATCGGTATTAGTTTAAAATTGTCACTGTGGTTTAATTTAACGTAAAATTTTAGATTAACTTGGTGGATCAAGGTTCCCTGTTAAATCTGGATGAACTTATCGTGTATTACGGAACTTCGGGCAGCCCTCACAGTTTACATGTTCTACTGTTTGAAAAGCTCATCTTGTTCGTCGTAAAAAAGCATGCGGGCAAAAGCGAACAACCCGTTTATCAATACAAGTTTAGCATTAAGGTACAGTATCTAGATAACCTTTTCAATTTGAAGTCATCTTGAGACAGTTAAAAATTTAAGCATGTTCATTTTTAAATTTAGATGAGGGACGTCATTCAGGTATTTAAACACACACAAAACGACACAAAATTCAAACTTTATTGGTATTGCCAAAAGGACACATCAGGGAATTTCACAATGCAGGCTCTCAATTCCGCAATTCGAGACAAGTGGCTCGGTGCCATTTCCACAATACTCCAGCAGCAACGACTTTTTAATCCTAGAAAGTCATTTACGAAATTATCTTCCAAATAAACACTTTTTTTATTAAAAAAAACCGGATTAATGTGTATTCTAAAACAAATAATTATTACCTTAAATCTGACTACGAATTTATAAAAATTACTGAAATTCTGAATAATTCCAAAATGAGCGCAGGTTAAGGGGAAACTAAACACCCCGTTTCCTATGGGGAAAGCTCTCAGCCAAGTCAGCGACTTGTGTAATTAAAATTT
>JAQGCC010001215.1:0-25517 GCA_034698905.1 Xestoiulus laeticollis | reverse complement strand
TTAACGTGATACCACAACGTCTTTGAGGAGCATAACTTATTGATGCGCATGCGTAATAGTGTGTTTATCGTTCTCGCTATGATTTAAGTAAACCTGCTCAATCCCTCTAATGAATCATTACGATTTTTAGCAAGAGTTCTGAATAAACCGTTAAAATGTGCTGTTGAGCAAGTTTTAAATCCTTGTTAAGCTGGTAGAAAATGAACATGTATGCATTGTTGCTTGGCAATAATCTTAATTAAATTTAAACAGCTTTCATGGTTTTGAGGCAAGAAAATGGGTGTTAATCAATGAATAAAAGTCGTTCATCAATCACTGAATTTAACAGGGTTTCACATATTGGCTATGAAGGAAAAAGCAGTAAAAAAATGGCGGAAAAATAAGCAGACAATTCATTATTCACCGAATTATTAGCAAACTGGTAATTGGGTGCTAATGCATGGTCTAAGCACTGAATTGCGTGCTGGAAGAATGAAACAACAAGCCCAGTTTCATCCAAAATCGAGAAGGAAACAATCAAGGACTCTTGTTTTTCGCCACTTGTAAATGAACCTATTAATCTTCCCCAAACATCATGCACGCTTTGTCTTCGTTATCGCTGCAGCCTTTGCACACTATACTGCAAATAATTTATCATTTTATCGCAGTACTTTTCCACTGCCACCGCAACATTGCTTCCTATATATGGCTCCAGCAATTCCCCCTCATCCACCGTTATTATCTTTTTCAACTTTCATGATTTTCTGGAAGAAAAATGGCCACCGTATCAGGATGAAACAGAGCACATTTGATGCGCAATTAAACCAAGAGTAAATGTCGAGGCTGATCACGTGAACTGACCTTCCTAATTTTAGCCCATTATCACCACGTTGGAGGGCCATTACTCCCCCTCCCCCTCGCCATCTTTACTAGATGGGGCACCAATAAAGAATTAAGATAAGTGCAAATGTTGTTCCAGCACATTGGCACAACGCTTTCTTGGCACTCTTGTCCATTATCACAAATTACAGTTGAAAAGTTTCAAAGTGGACAGTTTAGTTACTCGTTTCGACAGCGTGCATGCCAATAGCTAACATTTCGGTTTCGGTTCAGTGAAGTAGCATCTTTATTCCTAACATAGTATTTCAAGAGGAAAAGAAAGAGGTTCTGGGACATTGAAGAGAAATGGTGTAAAAGGAAGAGAAAGCATTGCAAGGGCAATCAGGGTGAGGGAATAAATGCATGGTAAGAAAGGTAAAGGTAATGAAGGTTATGCAGATGTGGAAGGTGAGGACCAATAGGAAAATGGAAGGAAACAATAATATTAAGAATGGTAAATGTCTTCATGAACAAAATCTTCATGCTTTTGCGACTTACAAACTTTTGTCAAAAAATAAGTGTATTTTATTATATTTTTTGAATACTAAGTATACTAAGTTGTTCATAAAAGTACACTTAGTATAATATCTGAAAAATCAAGTATACTTTTCTTAGTATACTTCAAAGTGTACTTGGAAGTATACGAAAGTATACTATAATGCATACTAAGTTGTTCAAATAAAGTTCATTTAGTATACTTTACCAAGTATACTTTTATTTTGACTAGGGAAGTCTCAAACTATCTAACATTGGTTCATCAATCTTGAAAACCATTTTGCTTTTGAAAATGTATGACCAACTGGTATCAGTAAGGATCATTAATATTAAATACATTAATATATTTGAAATTTCTAAACACAAACAATTGAAATCTACAATTTGAATATTTAAAACTCTTGGGGTCACACAGACTTCAAGGTGGTCATCAGAGCAAGATTACTTTTATGTATTTTGATGTTTTCTTTGATATGTCATCTTAATATATTAAGGGTATAACCTACAGCTAGAAATATCAAATTTATTTGTATCTATAAAATGTAGCAAATCTCTCGTACAATAAATCGTAACACGCCATTGCACCTTATTCCAGTAGATAAAGGAGAATAAAAATGCAGTAATCCATTGTAGCGTTAATGAATGGCCTCCTGACGCTAATAACCCGTTTTTAAGTCATTCTTGGTCATTTTAATTGAGATTAATACGGCCGCATGAAACAAGCCGCTTTTGTGTTCAACTTTATAAAATTACCGGGTAATAAATTGTTCTCAGGATGGGCCTGGCTCACGAGTTTTCCATCGTAAATTACTAATTAAGCCATGATTATGTAAGGAAATCTGTGTTTTAATGAAACCTACGTGAAATCAAGTAGCCATTCTTTTGACAAGAAGTCGATGGGGAAATAATAAAGCACTTGATTTCATGCAGCATACTAAATGGGCTCCCCATTAATACCACCTAATTTACAACCAAATTCGATGCTTAGTTTCAGAAAAAGTCAGGCTAAGCTTATAAGGACCAACGTTTTCATCGCAAATTACAAGAGATTGAACAAGGCGAAGCAGCGTAAAATAGACTTTTTAGAATTAATTTCAACGTTTAAAAGATTAGTATTTTTTTTCTAAAATGAACCTTAAATCCTTACATACGAATTCAAGAGAAAGACTATAAGTTCACAATGTAAGACATCGACTAATGTATTATGTGTAATGTCTTAGACACGGTTTAATAATTTATACTTTAAAGTATTAATTAAGGGCAGCATCGTGTTATCAGGGTTCCACCAGAAATGAAATTTTCAACTTATTACTTTCCAAGTTTTGAAAATTGTAATATCTGAATTAAAAATCTTTGCTAATTAAATTTAATAATGAATTAGCAAATTAGCGAATGTTCGTCCTATTAACTAGTTATAAGAGCTTAAAAAAATCAATTTTTGGTTAAAAACGTATACAAAACAGATGTCAATATAATGTACATTTACGTAAAATAATATGCAATAGCGAGATATAGCAGTACGGTGGATTGGTCTAACCTTTACGATTACGCGTCATAAATGTTGAGCGGGCATGCCAAAAGACGCATCGCCATTCGCCAAAAGACAGTTTACGACGCGTAATCGTAAAGGTAAGACCAATCGACCGTGCAGCTATATCTCGCGATTATCGTTTCAAATGGTATGCGATTTTCTGGATAGTATAATTCTGACACGATGCAATATTGTCTGATGCCGAGCAGAGAAGCTTACTTTTGACATGTTCGGGTACAAGTGTTAGCATTTGAGTCTCCTCTTACCGACCCTTGACCTTCCCGATTTAAGTGCTTTCTCTGATATCTCGGTTGCATTTTCGCCTTGTTTTGCTGGCTATTTCTAGATATTTTTACTCCCCCGAGTGTTGTTTGTTGGCCAGTTTCAATTTTGGGTCTCTCCAATATGCCATTTCTTTTTGACAGATATTCGATAATTGATCAGCTCTTTCATTTATTTGTCAGTTTCAAATTCCAGCTTTATTGTCGCTTCACGTTGTCGACTTTTACACATTTTTTCACCAATTGAATTTTCTGACAATCCAACACCAGATGAAATTTCATTGCCGGCCAGCAATTTCGTCCCAATCCGTATTTGATATGGCCAATGTATTGTGTACATGTACATGTATATCTGATTTTTCCAGAAACTGAGGCTTAATTGATTAAAGGGAAAACATCATTTGTCTATTTTCAGTAGCTTTTATGTTATATAAGTATATAAGTTATATACATGTACGGTATAGGGTATACATTATGCTGCTTAATTGGGCTTGGGTTTAGCATGCCTTTAATATATCCACATAAATTGATTTTTTTCTCAAATAACTACATCTTAAAGTAAAATGTCCCCAAAACAAGATGCATCTTTCACCACCTTTTAGTGCATTAGTTGCATTTTATTATAAGACGGACAGTAATCAAAAGAAATGTAAAAGTGCATCTTAATTTACATGTAAGTTTAATTTTCAAAGATGCATCATATTTAACGTCTTGTTATGGGGACAGGTTATAAGTTGTTTTCATTTGCAGTGTAACTAATAGCCTTATAGTTTACCCAAAATGCTTTAAACAGGAAGCCTCCAGTAAGGGCAAACCTCTCAAAGTCATTGTGATTCCTTGACAGAACTTTATATGTTTTGTCCAGTATTATAGGAATGCTAGAAAATAACTTGCTTTGGAATTGAAATAATTCTAACATAATGTTATTTGTTCTTTCCTAAACAAATCAAAACAGTCAAAAGTACCTTCATTTAATGTCATATGGATTTCAGGCGCCATTTTGACCTGGCACGAAGCATGAAGTGTCATCTGGCGTAACCTAGCTCCTCAAATAGGGGTTGTTACTTGTGCAATAACTTGTGTATTTTTTTGGGAGGACAAAAAATAGCTAAGCAAAGCGACGTAAAATCGATAAGTTATTTGTTTGCAGTCTATATGAAACACTGCTTCATACGTTGCCCTCACTATATCATCGAAGCTTAGTGTGCCTTTTTTTACTTCTTCCTGAGGTGGACTTACATTTTTTCTTTGTTTGTTGGGACTCGTTTTCCCAGCACGCAATTCCCAATTTCCTTCGTTTAGACGCCTTTTTCTGTGTCTGTTATGCCTGCTTTTTTTTTCAACATGCTGTTGTTTTAACTTTTCTTTTGTCGCTTTGCTGCATTTTTCCTTCCCAAACTAACCGTTGATTTTGTGTTTCCCAGGAGGCAGGTGAAATGTCATTGCTTTTGATGTTAACAAATGAAAAGACTGGATTTCCGCATCACTTCCTTAGACTATATTTGTAGACAAAAAATAATAATAAAAAAACCTAATGGAAAAGACTCAGTTCAACCAAAAAATAGATGCGCAATTAGCACGCTGATTTTCAATATTTTTAGTATTTTTTATAATTTAAAAATAATTTATTGATAAACTAGGTTAAAATGGAAATTCCAAATTTCTGTAGATGCAGGAATGACTAAGTGTAGGCCTACATATCTGATATCTGTGATAACTAATAACTGGCGATGTGAAAACAGAAGTAATATGTATGCAGAATTTCTCTGACTTTTACAAAATAAATCCGTTTTTACTCACTTTACAAAAAACTGTTTTCCATGATAATTCAAGGTTTTCCAAGTCTGTGGCGAAATTGATTAAAGGGAAAACATCATTTGTCTATTTGCAGTAGCTTTTACGTTATTTGCTATTTTGAGGAAATCTTGAATAAACAGTCATTATAATTAATAGTTTTATTTCTCTCGACTTCCTCGCTATTTCGTAATATCAAATTCAGTAGGCTACTTCAATATTTTTCTCGCATTTACAACCCATGCAATACCAATTTAAGTAATCTCCAGTATAATATTATGCATTTTAGGGGATTAAATGCAAATGTCTTAAGTAAACAAAGCTCTTAACTGTTATTACCAAAAGGATTAAAGACATGAATATCTGAAAGTAATACCTTAAATGAGGTTCAATCTGTGAATTAGTCGTGCCCAACGCAAACTGGCAAAATACATAAGCTTTGAAAAAAAAGCCTAAATTCGAGATGTCAGTTTCCCCTTTTATTTTCTACTTTACCTATAACCCTAATTTCTAATCGAGTTCGTTCGTCTCTATTGAATTTGTAAGCATAATGAATAAAAATAAACAAAAAATAGGCTTAAGCCATGCAAGCCCATGAAAGCTGGGGCAATTAAAAACAGAAAAAAATGAACAATTTGGGATGCCATGGCTTATATTTAGATAGTACGATGTGACACAACAATTTGCCTTCAAAATTAATTGTAATCTCCAGAGATGGCGGCTCCACCCTTTTTGGATGGTAATTAGAGAGAAAGGTAAAATGAATGGGGCTCCTTAGGGGCCGAATAAATCAACTGGCAAATTAGCTTCGACAAATAATCCATGAAATTATCTTTGCATTAATTTCAAACTAGTGTAGTGAGCGCCTTAGGACTACGACGGTGACAAACAAGGCTTTCAAAATTAGGTTTTTTCAAATAAATAATGCACACAGCAAAAGATTAAACATCAATTTCCATTCCCCCAACCCAAAAACATTTCATATTGAGTTTATACTAAACAATGATTAATTTAATCCTATATGATGACCCCTATGTCCTTAAAAAATTACGTGATGTTGTATGTTTGACTCCAAATCATTTTAAATATATACTGGTTTTCCATTTAATTAGACTAATTGCCTATAATGTTGACATTCATTTTAACCTTAAATGTCGTACTTGAATCCTGGGATTTAAGTTCCTTTTTTTTTGAACATGCCTTTTTTGAATTACATGTCAAATGTATAATTTTATTTTCACGCGTATTTATGCGTTTTAACGCCCTTCATATTCGCAATTTCTCCGATTCTCAAATGAAATGGGTTATGTGCCCATCAACTGACTTTTTTAAATTTTTTATCATCATTAGAGCATATTAACCGACATTAAGATCCTCCGTGATGATACACTACCCTCTCGTTTATTATTTCTTACCCGCACCATTAATTTTTTTTTCACAAAAATCGATTCATTTTTATGCTTGATTTAAATCTGAGCCTATGCACACTATTTGCATTCGTAGGCATAACTATAAGATTTACACGTATACGCCATTAAGCCATTAAAACTGCGGGAATCCATGCCATTGGAAGACGAAAATGGAGGGGAATTACTCAAATGAAAAAGAAAATAGCAATAAGCACACTATTAGTCAAAGCATAATCATAACATTCAAAATGGTTTTTCATTTCTATTTTTGACAAAACCAATGAAACATATATAAAATGTCCAATTTACCAATATACTTCAAACTTGAGTTCAGAATGTCCAGGCAATTGCGGGGAAAAACTCAAGAATTTCAAGCAATTCCCAAGACCAATTATACTACCATTTTTACAAAGAACCAGCTCTATATAGTAAACTTTGATATACATGTATGTATAATTCATAAGTCTGTATTTTCCCACTTTGGAGGAATTATTACATGTATTTGTATATGCAAGTAATGCTTTTTTTTGGATTTTCTAAAATTTCCAGTACATTCCAACATTCTAAACGACATGACAACCTGTAGTGAGTAACTACATGTGTACAAGTATTATCAATTGCCAATAAATCTCCAATTTAATCAAATTTAATTTAATGGGAGAATGTATTAATTTTTACACAAAAGTATTACAGTAGTTAGTCATAGTAGGCTATCGAAATATGGTTATACATGTAGTAGGCTATTTATTAAAATATAGTTTTTATAGCATTTTTCAAAATATAGTTTTTTTTTTTAGTATTGCTCAAGATAAAGTATGGGTTAATCTTTATGGGGGTTATTGATTTTAGGGTTCACCTCATATACAATATCACCACATGTTAAATAGTGGGCGTTTTTAAAGTAACGTTTCACATCAGCACAAAAATAAACGTTTCCTATTTAGACTGAATATAATTTGGCAATGTTACAAATTCATACAAACTACCGCATTTACAGTACGTGCATTTGCCAAAATAAGTTAAAATTCCATACAAACACACGACGTTATACTGTAATGCACTACACATTGCATGCAAACTAACCATAAACGCAATTTTGGTAATGCCTCGACGCACATTTGCGTCTTCCCACATGTGCCTATAGTTTACATGCCATAATTAAGCTATTATACACGGACATTATGCTAACAGCTCGACACGAGACAATGTAAAAAATGCCTCGCAAAAGTCACACCCTCGCAATTATCCCATTTTTTTTAAACGGAGCTGCAGCCATCTTGCTGATGGATTATGAACAAAAACGGGTCACGAATATAAAATTATGCAAACACGCGAGTCTAGAAAACGTTAATAAAGAAAAGAAAAAAATGCACATAGCGTATGGAAATAGACCTCAATTGTTTAGCCATTAGGAAAATGCAAAACCCATTTGGCGACAATCAATGTGCAAAGACTCAATTACCTTCTACTAATGGACCAAAATTGTGCAAAACAAGGGAGGACGAGATTTGTGAAATGCTTTAAAATAAAGTAAAACCTGTGAATAGCGCACCCGCTTGGGAACGAATTGAGTGTGTAATTTGGTGGGATGTGCTATATAAAGGTTCAACTAAAGTGATGACTATACACACCATGTGTATACATGCTAGAGGATGTGTGTACATGCACATCTGTAAACATGTGCATTTATAACTGTACACATGAACATGTACGTGCAAAATTGTACATTTAAAGATTCAAATATTACCATAATTAAGATGTACAAAGAAATATGTTGCAGTTTTAATGTTTTTTAACATAAACAAAACCGAAAAAATTGCTTTGGCGTACGCTCTTCACAGGTAATACGCTATATAAAGGTATAAGTTATCTCTATAAAATCGATCCGTGCCGACTGTTAGGGTGCGCTACTTCCAGGTAGTACGCTATTCACTGTATCACTAATACTTGAAACTGCCACTAATAAATACATCAGAAATTAAAATGTACCTTAGATAATACACCATGTTTATAAAAAGTTTTTTTTTTTTTTTTAATTATCTTAAAAATCTAGTTTTGAACGTTCACACACTCTTCCCAAAAGTTGTTTTAGTTTAATATTAAAATATGCCAACCTCGAAATATTTCATACCGAAATTGCCCGAGACTAGTAACGGCTTGCAGTAACTCAACTTTTACCAAATGTCGAGCATAAAAAGCCGTCAGTGACAGTGTTTTTAAATTGAAAACCTAGAGCTGTGCCACACAAGGGGGTTTACCGAAATGCAATATTGCGTAAAACCAGAATGAAATAAAAAAAGTATATTCCCAACTTGACTTTTCCCAGCATACTGTAACCGGTGTCTGACGATTTTTATATCCTGTTACAAACTGCTACCCTCGTAAAATGAATTACTATATCGGTCAGTGTAAATATTACCCTCGATGGTGCATTTCTAGAAAATTTAGGACACATAATAAAAAGTTTGGTTGGGAGTGCTAGCACATCCTGCACTCTAGCTGTTCAATCATCTTATTTGGACCTAAAAAGTGACAATGCCATTTCCATTTGTCCACTCTTGGCTTCCAGTTTTTGACTCGACCTCTTCCCTTATACCTTTTTAATTTCGTGTTTCCGAGTTTGAGCAAAACCATAAATCTGTGCCACAGTTATTCGCCATAAAATGAGAAATTCTGAGTAGGGGTTGGTCAGCGTTGTATTGGTCATTTTGTATGTTATGTCCTCTTATATCATCTCATTTCTGACAAACTAATGACATCTCTAGCTCAGCTTTTCCTCGAGTACTTCTATTGCAGAATTGCTGGAAATCATTTTGGTTCGTTTCCTCATTTTTTTTTTCAAAATGTTTTTCCACAAAACTTTATCGACATCTATTTTCGTAATATTGGATTTTCGTAGTAAATCGTTCAAAAATTACAACCTTGTTCAATCTTTAATATAAATTATTGACTTGGTCCAAGTAAACCATCCCTGAACATGTTTCAAATATGTGTGCCAAACACAAAATGTTATTGTGGATAACAATTTCAACTTTGAGTTACTATCATAAATATAATAATTTAAAAAGAAAATTGCTGTCTTGAAAGCCAAGAAACACTCGATAGCATAATAATTTAAAGAATTATTTATGAAAATTTATATTAAAATCAGCTATCATCGCTTTTAAAAACAATTTTTATGTAATAATATTCGGTTTATAAGTCGAGTTGAAATGTAAGACATAATTTTAATTTGATACCATCTGTATGTCTATGATATTTAGGTTTCTCCAAGTTTTAACTTTGCCATGACATTTGAGTGCGAAATCGATTCCATTTTTAGTGTACATAAAAGGCCCAGAACAGGAAATTAAACATGACTGCAACTGCTTGCAATGATGCAAAGTTGTTCATAAAATCACATATTTAACAAATAACAAAATCATGAATTACCTTTTTAAAATGCTCAAATAGGTCGTCTTATCCAATTTTGTAAACGAAACCCATGCTAGAAGTTATAAAAAAATATCACCTTCTGGGTATTCAGTAGAATATACACCTCACCTATCTTTTGAAAACGAACCATATCAAATTATTTGCTGTTTTTGATGACTCAGGAGCTTTTTTTTTTGATATCAATATACATGTATAGTCTTCATAAACTAACAAAAGGTTAGAGATTGGCCAAGTCGCGTGCCTTCTGTATATGAAAAGGCTTATTTCATTCAAACTTACAGGGGAAATAAAGATAATAGGGATACTCAAGCATGTCGTAGATATTTGTAAATCTACGGTTGTAGATTTATTGAGATTAGCGATGCATATGCACTGTGACCTTAGAGCTAATTACGATTGTTAAAGTTGAGTGGATTGCTAAAGTTGAAATACATCCATTTCATTTGGTATATAGCATTTGATGATCGTTTCCCTATAAATTTACCACTATATAGGCGACTTTCAAGGTGTCATACATTCACAGCATATTTTTAGATGGTAGAACAGTATTGGAATCAGTATGTTCACTCTTGTCGTCACCATTGAAGTTTGGGTAACCGAAAATAGTGGCGAGGTAGCAGAACATTCTGCACTTGCGTGCGCTGGCCATTGATGCCAATGCAAAAAGCATAAAGAATCTATCACACCACAGTATAAAAGGTAAACCTTTAGTCTTATACTGTGATCACATGTTCGAGAATTTTAAATTAAAATTAACTGTAAAACAAACATTATTTGTTCAAATCGGGCAAATCCATGTAAAGTATGACTCAAGATGGCGCCTCTTCTTGTATTCCAAGATGGCAGCCGTTATACGGAACTGAACTGAACTTGTAGCAGATCCTTTTTGACGGACCCTCCGTGATAGGAGGCGCTACCGTAGCGAGGAGGTTTACTTCTACACTACAACTTTGCAACTCTACACTACATCATGGCAACACTGCCCTGTTCCCTGTCTGCAGATCTACTAATTCGTTTTAAAGACCACCACCTCAGTAATAATGATTTAACAGCATGGATAGCTGCCTCTGTGGCCACCCCTGCTTCTGCAAACCCCAACCATTCCTCTAGTGAGGTATTTTCCATTCCCACGCGACATCTATCTAGAGCAGAGCATTTGCAAAAGACATGCTGCAGATCCTCAATCCCTTCCCCACACAGATCACAATTTACGTCTACCTGCCTGAATTTTTCAAGTCGCTTATTTGTTTCTAATGACCCTGCCCTGGCCCTGAAGAACAAAGAACTACCATAGGCTTATAGTCGGTTTATATACGCTGCACTTATTCTTTATTTTGCTACTTTACCAGCAGGTGGCGATACTAGCGAGTTGGCAATAGTCGGCTATTTTCGGCCACCCAAGAATGTCTCTAGTGAGCATACTGGTTCCTATACTGTGAAACGTGCCTGAAATTAGAGCCAATCAGGATACTCCATTTCAACACGTGATTTACAAATTTCGTGTGTAATGTAATATATAATCGTGTGGCAGGTCGGGTTCTGTTTGATGGTGCGGTCACACACCCGTTAAATGGTACTGAACAATGTTTGTTAAATTGTCCGCTCCATAATGCGACAGACATTGGCGCAAATGCTACAAACAGGGATATAATTGGCGGACTAGGCTCCCTTATGTGCCACCCTGCGTCAAAATATGGTTCCTGCGTGAAGTTTGGTATAGGGGGCGCTTATGTTCCCTTATAACGTTAGATAGGGGGCGCTTATGTCTCCGTGTTTTGAGACGGAGATCCCTTTGTATGAATGACAGTCCACATATTATGTAGTGTTTATAGGTTTGTCAATGCTATGGGCGGACGTACCGTCCACACATCGTCCTCTGTGGTCATTCAACGGGTGTGTGGCCGCACCATCTCAGATTAGAACAAAACTTAGCAGTTGCGCCAGGCGGGTACTGTAAACTACTTCCATTTATGTTTGCGGACATAGTGTTATTTGGTGTATTTCGGTTCAGTTTATTGTTGCAGCACGGAAACATAAATCCGTCACCCTCGAACAGCGTATCCCATTAGCCCTTATGAGTAAGGGTCCGACACCTATTCCAGAAGCAGATAAGTTGTACTGACCATTTGCTACCCTCTGTCATAAGTGTTTCCTACGAAATCCGTTAAGACAACCCTTTATCTCGCTTTTCAGCCATCGGTCATTGGGACTATCAACCGGAAATGGCGAAAGCTAGGCCCTTTTTATCTAACGGTATTCGCTAGCTAGTTCCGGTCAAGTGAAGTAATAAAACATAGGCTGATAATGGCAACAGAGATCACCTTTGATATTGACACCATACATAACGCAGTTTCAAAGTGGGGACCTAGTCTTACACAATATGGACAACTGGACAATGCTAAGAAAGGTCCTTTCTACATGGTCCTGGACAAGACGAAAGCTATACAGAGTGTAAATTATCGAGTTTTATAGAGATCATAAATGCTTCAATACCTTTCGATTATATCACGCGTTTTACCATTATAGTTTCGTGTTTTATAGCCTAATATCCTCCCCTCTCAATTTAATATCAAGATTAAGTACCGTGTATGTCCAGGACATGAATCAGTGGGGAAATGTAGCAAAAGTGGATTTTTAACAAAATACTGCTAACTCCCCCATTTCTCAAACAAAGTTTATTTGTAATAAAAAAACGGTTTTCAATGTAAGGCTATATAGTGATGCTATTCGCAACAACACATCTGACCAAACTTAAGATTACTTCAAAATGCCTGAACTTTTTCTTCACAACATCAATTTTAAAAACAATCCGGTCTAACAAAGCTCATAAACCTCTTACCAAGCCCTTTCAAAGATACGAACCCTAGTTGCTTATATTGCACTTTCTTTTTATTTTGAAAACCATATGTATTTGATCACTTTTCATGCTGTAGAAGGACTAAACATGGTATATTCACCTGATTCACAACTTGGTTACAAAAACGTCAAATTGACAAGCTGACAAGATGATAGTGAAAAAAACCTTACCTAGAAAGATACAAAGAATTATTTGTTAGCAAAAAGAAACATAACTTAATAAAAAAAAAACACACCAATACCTAAATGCATTTACAGTCATAAATTGAATAGTGATATTAATACAAAAATTGTATGAATCATTTAAGAAATTCGAGACTAATCCCAAGGACTTCCCTAGAGGACAAGTTAGTAAAATATTTTTTTTTTCTAAACAATATTATTTCCTGATTAACAAAACCATCAATTTTTTTTATCCTGGTGAACTTCGATCACACAAACAGGGAATAGTGCATTATAAGAGCGTGAAAGTCTATGTTTTCACCTTGTCTCACGGCACCGATATTATTATTATTATTAATCCAGCGCAAGATTTTTGCCATAAACGGAAATGAAAGCACCTTATCAGACGATGCAATCATAATTGGTTCATGGGAATCATATTTTACAGCTCCTGAAAGGCTCATTAATGAATCATAATAATCCATTAGTGGCCGACTGATAGCGCTGCGATCTGCTGACTTTGTTGACTCGACTATTCGACCAATTAATATTCGTGGTTGAAAACAAGCATAAAAATAGAGAAAAAGTATGACGGAAATTAAACATGTACATCATTAAAAACTTCATAAAATATGCATTAGCATACAATGCAAACATGTAATTCATATCTGTTTGTGCAAAAAAGCATACAACTGTACACAATGCGCAGATCTCCAAATGCTTTTATTTCAAATTCATGAAATATTATTTATATTGTACGATTTTGAAAACTTGACAGTTGAAAATGTAAAACTTCCACTGCTCATGGTGAAGAGCAATCACTGTTTACAGATTGCATTGCAGGAATTGTAAAAAAAATATTATACACATCATATATACGAATATTATGCATGTATGCCTATATTAAAGATTATTTATCGTACTTTTTCATTATAGAATTATTATTTGTCATGCTTATACAGTGGATTTGGAAATATTGTACTTTGCAAGTTGTAGATTTCAGCTGCCCCTGATAGAGGGCAATAACTACTAAGTTTAATGCATTGCAGAGATTTTTACTTTATAAAAATAATAATTAAGCAACTGTAAATAATGTGTAGTATTATACTTTTCTAAATTAAGAAATCAATTTCATAGAAAAGTTCAAGATTTTTAAAAACTTTAATATTCTAAATTTAAGACTTCTGCTGCCCCTGATGTTAAGCAATCACTGCTTACTTCAATATATTGCAGGAATTTTTACTTTATAAAAATAATAATTAAGCAACTGTAAATAATGTGTAGTATTATACTTTTCTAAATTAAGAAATCAAATTAATAGAAAAGTTTAAAATTTTGAAAATTTGAATATTTAAATTTAAGACTGGTGCCCCTGATGATAGGCAATCACTGATTACTTCAATATTTTGCAGGGATTTTTACTTTATAAAAATAATAATTAAGCAACCGTAAATAATGTGTAGTATTATACTTTTCTAAATTAAGAAATCAAATTCATAGAAAAGTTTAATATTTTGAAAATTTGAATATTCTAAATTTATGACTTCTGCTGCCCTTGATGTTAGGCAATCACTGCTTACTTCAATATTTTGCAGGGATTTTTACTTTATAAAAATAATAATTAAGCAACTGTAAATAATGTGTAGTATTATACTTTTATAAATTAAGAAATCAAATTCATAGAAAAGTTTAAAATTTTGAAAATTTGAATATTCTAAATTTATGACTTCTGCTGCCCCTAATGATAAGCAATCACTGCTTACTTCAATATATAGCAGGGATTTTTACTTTATAAAAACAAAAATTAAGGAAATGCAAAAAATGCTCGCGAATAATAGTATTATACTTTTAAACAAAATGATCAACTTTACAAAAAAAAATTTAAAGTACGAATATTGCTAGAATAACATTTCAGCTGCCCCTGATGCTAGGCAATCACTGCTAACTCGCCCGCATTGCAGGAAGGCTCTTTAATATTAAAGATGGTGAGAAAAAAGTGTAAATTGCGATGGCATATTTTAGAGGCCCTGTCCAAAGACCTTTCCTCGCTTCGGCCAACCTGATCTATAATTCAAGAGTGGAAACCGTATCCAATTAACCTAACAAAGGGGCCGATGCGAGGGTCCAGTCGAGCAAATAAACAGCGTTATTATTATTACAACGCATCCGCCTCGAATTTACGACGTTCGGGTGCTAATCTCGTCCCGCTTTATTATTCAGTCCGCCATTTAATAAGTCGCTCTGGGAATTCGCCCTTCTACGAATACGACCCACAACGGGCTCCAAAATGACTCATTAGCTCAAACAACCCCACATTTATTTAACATAACGCCAGTTGAGGCGTGAGCTAACGAATTTGGCAATGAAACTCCTCAAAACATTGGCAGGGGCATTAACATTTTTGGATTCCATTGCCATCATCTTTTATGTTGAATTTACAGTCAAAACCTTATGAAAAAAGCACTATTTTTTATTACTAGTTTCTAGAACGATTCTTTAAACTTAATGACCTATTGTTACTCTACAATGGAAATCATTTCTGAAATAAGTTACACATAAACGAAAAAAAAAATACATCATTTGACTGAGCATTTTTAAGAAAATTTTAAGCTATTGGTACCCCTGTATTAAAATTAAGTGGTGGGTGTCAAATTCTCCGGAAAAGTCACAAATGCATTCGAAGTTTTAACTAGAAATATTTAATTGGGAAAAGTTTTTGAAATTCGTATAAAATAATTATTGGATGGTGGAATTTCTGGTAAGTTTAGAGAAATTTCTGTTAGAATTACAAACAATCTAATCTAAAATGAAAATTTTAATATAAAATCTTTTCACACATTATCAAGTTGATTAGTAAAAGTACAGCTATGTTGTATTACCCTTTGCAATTGTAGACGACTTTAAAAATACATTATATGTGTAACTATAGCTTAATGTAAGCCAACAAATGTTGTAAGCACCCTGTTTATCAGGATGTTTGTTCAAAGTTTCACGAAATTTCTTCCAAAAATTTATTTTCTGATAATCGCGAGATTCTATACATGGGATTAAAATTCCATTTTTTATCACTGGAATGAAGTTTGATTTATAAATAACTCATTAAAGTATTTAGTTTATAAATTTTTCAAATATATTTGTATACATGTATATAAAATAGTACATTGTATATCATTCAATGTTAGAATTACGACAGACTTATTTATATATTAAAGTCCGCAGTATCAAATACGTGGGACTTTTCAGAAAAATAGGGTGATAATTAGTAGTTGGAAACAAAATCAATTCAAATAGCATTTTACATCCTTTAGCATCGATTCACTTGAAAATGTCACGTAATCCTCTATTATCTAAAGACACGTTAATATATGAACACGCATTTAAATAATTTCGCATTTTCTCATTAAACGTGCTTTGTTTGAAATTGTTTCGAGTTTGGTGGAGCATGTTTCTCTCGCTCTTTAAATTGCTTTTAATTTATTGTCTGGCTTCAGAACCACCTGCGACCTACTACTTAATACCTTCAAATTCAATTTGCAGTACACAATGCCAGCTAGCACCGTATTAAAAGTCTACGGAAATAATTGGAATTTTGTGCATTTCAGAAAACAGATCTCACTTATCTGTACTTTTTTATGTACGTTCTGTACATAAAAATAAAACAATCAAAACTACACTCTTTATAACTTTTATCCAAAACCCAATTTATTAAATACAATGATATTAAATTATGGTTAACGATGGAGAAAAGTTAACCAATAGCGATCAAACTTTCACTATGGACATTTTCAAATTACCGTATATCTAAGTTTCGATTTATGGCCTAATATAGGAGAGGTATTTAGAAAAAGAAATTCAAGTTAGTAAAACTACAGCAGCATTTCTACAGTAATTTGTAAGAAAGTTGATATTAAAAAAAACGAATTTTAAAACCTTAATATGTAAAGTTTCAAAAACAAGGCGAGGAAATGGATGGCAATTTTAATAGTTTAGTATTAAATAAAGCGCTACATTGATATATTATGATAGATTAAATTAATAAATAGGAAAAATGGCATACGCCCATAACTTAGAGCCATAAAATGAATCTCTGGTTGGAATTTGCCTCATAAGATTACACTATGCAAAATCTTCCACATTGATTCATAAAAATCTCGCCAATTTTTAATACAATTTATGCAGTTTTTATGACCGAGCAGCTGTTGATCCGATTAATTCGTCACCAACACATGCACTGCCTATAAATTATATACCGATTAAATTTGCTTTTTATGGTGCGGAAAAAGATGAAGGACTAATTGCATGCAAATTCATCGCCAATCTGGAGCATAATAATTTCTTAGAAAAAAAAAATTAAATTGGCGAAACAATAAAAAAAAAGTTTCGCCTCTCCCCTTTTGCTAATTCACTCCCTAGCACTTAACTAATTTACATGCACTCAAATTACTACACCAAAACCAGCTCTGGATAAAGGAACCTCCAACTCAACAAAAAGCTCTTGCTGAGTCACTCCTTATTCATTAAAATGCAAGTGTTTACATGCATTATTTAATGAGTGATTCACAATGCATTTTGGCGCCTGAACAACCCCTTTTAATCGGAAGAAATGAGGGGTGGAGGTGTAGGGGTAGGGAAGGAGAAAAAAAGGTTAGGGTGCCGCACTGGAAAAAAAAATCACATTATATAGACGGTGTTCGCACAGAAATGAAATTTGCCACTTCCCTGACTTTCCAGTTTTTAAAACTAAATTCGTGACCTGACCTGACCATACCTGGCAGTCTAAAAATTCAAAAATATGACAATATGCCTAGAAAACTCTTGTGTCGTTGAGATAAAAAAGCAACAAAAATAAGGTATGCAAATGAACACCTTGCATACATCTTGGTATCACACAAACTACTATTATAGTTTTTGTCCTGGTCATACCTAAACTAAAACTCATAACTGATCAAAATAAGCTTTTTTAAATTGTTTTAGCTTAAAAACGTATGAAAAACGCAATATCTGTGTTGAATTTCCCTGACTTTTACAAGATAAATCACTTCTATCTAATTTCACTTCTATCTAATTCCCCTCACAATATCTCATGTTTTCCAGTAGGAACTTTGTTACAAAAAACCAACAAGCTAAATTTGGACATTTTCTTGAATTTCACTATACATCTTGCTATAACTATGTTGCCTAATAGGCAAGGTTTCACGTGTCTACCCTCATGTCAAAATGATGAAGCGGAACCACGCCAGTGATAAAAAAAATTGATAAATTAAACTAACTTTAAAAAATAGTATCAGAGCATCGAAAAGGCGAAAAAAAAATGGTTAAATGAGTTTTTAACCTCAATTACTTAAGGGTATTTGGCTAAAAAAAGCTGCCGGGGGCGCCACGTTTAGGGTTAAAGAGGGCGTGCGAGGGTAAGTCTATGAGGGTAGTCCACTTACACTATTACACCCATTTTCTGCTTGGTTGAACGGACTAGTTATTAATTGGCGAAGTAAATGAAAAGACTTGCTCAATTTTGTCGGCTTTTTTGTGGCCCCTGGCATTTTCATTACCTGGCTAAATTGCGATTCGCGCCTCATAGGTGGCACGCGTTACCTTAATACAAAAAATGATTAAAAACTGGTAAATCAACAAAAGTTAAGATGTCAAGCTATTCAATTTCCATATTTCAAATATTAAATTTTTATAAAAAAAATGACGATGTTAGAAAGCTGCTGATAGATGGAGTTAGTAGCAGTTTGAGGCTTCAAAAATGCATTATACAGTGCGACACAAAAAAATATTGATTTTATATCAAGAAAGTGGTCAAATGTTTTATTTGCACTATATTACGCTAATTTGTGCATGATTTTGGCAAAATAATCATAATATTAAATACAGGAATAGGATTTAAAGAATCCAATATGAAGGGCTAGCTAATAACCAAAAATACAATTTAAAGCATTTTTTTTTTAAATTTTACTTCATTAAATTTCAAATATTAAATTAATTTGTTTTAAGTGGCATATTTCGACTTTAATAAAAGCTAGCTAGTAACTGGCTATGTGAAAGCAAGGGCTATGGAATATTTGCGTTGAATTCCCAGAACTTTTACCAAATACACCATTTTTACATAACTTTTTAAAGTCTATACAATTTCAAAAATTTCATACAGAGCAATTATTTTAGCATTGTAGAGTTCATTTAAAATCTAGACAATTGTCCCATAATTTTGTAAACAATGGCTACTAACCAACTGAACAATTACACGTGTTTTTTAATTTAATAAATAAACAAATATATTAATTGAAAATAGTTAATTATTTCAAAATTTAAGTTTTGAAATATTTTCTTATTTCAATGACAAACTTAACAATTTTAAAAAAAGTTTATTAAAATTTCTATAATATTACCTATAATGTTATCACCTATATTAAATTTACTATAGGAACAATTTTACAGCTATCATTTCAGTATTGCAAATAAGATGATATATGCTCAAAATTATTAGATTATTTTACATGTACATGTATATTGACTGCAACTAGATATTTAAAGTCAAAAGCTTTCCACAAAGCTTATAATTATAAGTATTTGTCCAACACTTAAGATGTACCCTGTAGAACAACAACACTTGAAACCAAGAAATTATCAGAATGAAACCATTGACTTGTTTTCTTTTCATCCTTTAAGTAAAACAAATTTGCAACTTAATTGCAGCAACACTTTCTCCGGAAAAGCTATTAGCGAAACAGCCCTGCTAATTAAATCATTCCAACAAATAACAACAGCTTATAGTCCCAAATTGTCCGCTCAACGCCTCAGTGATTAGGCCACCTAGTTAATCCAATTGAGCACAAAATAAAGACATTATAACGGAAACGATTCTGTCAAATTATTAAAACCTGTTTTTAGTTGGTTCTGAAGCAGTTATTGCGAGTACGCTAATAACGTTTTAAAAATCAGCACGAATATTATATATATGGTCATCTATCAGATTTTCATAATGGGAATGTTAAAGTAGGATGAGGTGCCATAGCCAGCTTTGGAGGTACAACAGTGAAACCTCTAAATAGCGTCTCTAAATACAGCGCACTACCTGGGAGTAGCGCACCATCTCTGTCGGAATGGGTGTGAATGGTTATCACTTTAGCCAACCTTCAAATAGCATATTCTTCCTTCAAGTAGCACGCCTTATGGTTTGGTTCCAATGGGGTGCGCTATTCACAGGTTTCACTGTACCAATTCAAAAAAATGCCAATTATGACTAACAACTTCTTGGTACGTTGCTCGAACTATATACATGTAGTTGTTTATAGGACGCAATTTACAATGTTGTGCAAATGAACATTGGCTTCATCTATATATTAAACAAACGTATTTTAATTGTTCATGTGTTGATTTAAAACTCATTAGCGAGATAAAGCAGCACGATCGATTACGATACGTTTACGATTCATAAACTGTTTTTTAGCGAATAGCGATATGCGTCTTTTGGCACCCATGCATGCGTGTTTGTGGTTTATGGTGCATTAATCGTAAACGTATCGTAGTCGCTCGTGCAGCTTTATCTCTATATTATTAAAATACGTTTTAATGCCTGTTATAGGTATATTAGAGATACTTGACAATTCCAGCTCATTAATAGGGTCTGTTAAAAGCTAATTTATTTTTGATTTATATGTTAGTATATAAATTAAGTAAACTATATCATTATTCATTTGTTTTATAATATAGGCCTATGATATAATATAATACCTGAATTTTAGTTCTAGTTATAAAATTTCTCGTATACATATGTATATAAATTGGAAGAATTTTATAAAGCTTGAATATGTTTATCTTTTTTATAAAAGTTATATATTACATTTGGGATAATATATTAATCCCAAATAATATACTTTTAAATTATATAAATTCTTTCAAATTTCTTATAAATATAAATCTAAACATGCCTAATAACATATTGAATTCAAATGATAATAAAGAAATTTTCCTTAACAATCAGGTTTTGCAAGTCTGTGGGAACAATATACAATATAATGCATGTTCATATAGAAGAATTATTTTACATTATGAAGTAATTTGTGTAATATGTCTGTTCACAAGTCTCCCTTTTCCATAGATGAAAAGCAAAGTTTCCCAAACCCCTAACACCAGTCACCCTTTAATTTCAAATTTCTGTCCTCAGTATTAAATCCGTACAAATTACATAGTGTGCTTATGGAATCGTGATGAACAAGTGCAGCCCATCTGCCGTTTAGTGTCTGTCTCCTCGCATTATTTCCCCTACCTTAATCTACATTCAGTGATTTTATATCAAGAAATTACTGGCAGCACATTGTCTTCGTAATCGCTCGGGCAATGAAAACAGCAACCAAATTGATTTTTTACGCTCACTACACTAAGCGGAATAGAAATGTATATATCAAACGAAAGGACAAGTGGGGGTTAAACATAGTGGGGATGGGGGAAAACACAATTACGCATTAAGAATTCGTGCTTAGGAATATACTGAAAAAGTAACGCCTTAGGAGAAACTTACATCAGCTGGAGAATAAACACATTGTGTTATTTATTTTTTTCAAAATAGGACGATTTACAACAGCACGAGAAATGCGGCATAATTCCTCTTAAACGAATAATTTCCAGGACACAGGTAGGGGAGACCGGGGCTAGTTGTACACAGGGGTAAGTTGACAAACGCTAAATTTTCGCGCCATTTACAACAGGAAGTTGGCCAAAACGTCATAGTAGGTCTCCACCTAGACAAGGCTAGTAGACCTGTAGTTTCAAGTGTTTCCAAATTGAAAGTTTTTATGTTATACTAAAAAACGTGTTTTTTTGGCACCTGAAAGGGAACTTCAGAGTTTGTAAATTACGCTTTCTGGATAACAGACATAATTAAGTGGTAAGGTATAATGTTTGCATGCACATGTTTTAACGCCAACGCCGACGGTCGAGTGGTTGCGCGGTTGCCTCTCGATCCCAGGGTGTGGGGTTCGATCCCTGGTCGAGGTAGGTGGGAATGAACTGAAAGGGCGAAATTCCCAAAGTGGCGGCTCTTTCGAATGAGAGTTTAAACCGAGGTTCCGTGTGGATCCCCCTTGCTCTCTGCACGTTAAAGACCCCTCGAGAGGGGGTGGAAGTCTCCCCTCGTAATCAAAATTCCCAGAGAGGTGAAGGAGGCCCTTTCCCTGGCGTTGGTGTTTAGCCCTCGTGTTGCAGAAATAGGCCAACGTTAAAAATCAACAAACAAACAAACATGTTTTAACATATATTTTGACAATACAATACAGTAATATTTTTTTAGAAAATTACGGCAAAGTGTTAGGGCTAATACATATTAAATTTGATCATGTGGGGCAAGTGGTCACAAAAATCAAGGGGCATGTTATCACGTTGTGAGAACTCCATTCGCGCAAGAGAAAATTAAATGCTGCAGACACACATAAAATCTAACATACTTTTTCTAATAAATTGCGGCCACTGAATGCAAAAATGAAGTCAACATTTTAAAATCACACATAATTAAAAAAATATTGACCTAAATTATGGCAAACGTGACAAGGCGTATTTTCATGGTTTTGAGCTAAAATAACTAATCAGGGTGTAATTTTTGTGCTCTCAAAGCTGATAGCTACAATTGTAGTAAGTATATGAAAATACATATTATATTCACTGATTCTATAAACATGCCGTGACAACCTGCTATAGCACCAGGTCTAGATGTCACAAAGTCGAAGTGCCTTTAAAACACAGATAGCAACTTTAAAATTAAACAAATAAAAAAAATAAAAATTAAAATTTGTTATCCAAGAGTTGCTTTAAAAATTATTACTGGGTAATTTTGGTTTTCACTAAATGTGTTTAAATTGAAATTAAAAATGAATAATTTTTTTTTAACAACTAACCCAGGTCTCCTCTATATAAGGAATTGTTGCCTTTTCTATTAAGACTTAGTTTATATTACAACAAATAGTAGAGCTCAACTAATTAGTCAAGATATTATTTTCGACAAGCTTTTCTAGTCCAGTATGCTAGTTTATTCAATTTTCACTCGAAATAAAATGTAAGAAAAATAATCTCAACAGCATATACATCAGTCAATTTAAAGGATACACACTATATGTATAAAAAGCTTAAGCACATCGAATCGTAAAAGTTTTGTCATTAAAAATAACTGCATTTCGTTCAATGAAATATCCATCATTCCAACCAGAATTGAAAATGTCTCTAGGCAACCAGGAAAAGATGAATATTTTTTAAATTTTCCATTGAATGCAGCTGCTAGATATCGGAAATACGTAAAACTCGAAGCCTCAAGTTTTGGTTAGTTGTAGGCCTACCGCATTTGTGCAACTGACAAGTTGAATGAGGCGAGATGTACCACATACCGACCAAATCTGCATTTATTATAAAAGAGCTTGAATTGATTTTTTTCTTCTTTTTTGAAGTATTATATATTTTCTCTCATTAGTCTCATCGAGTCTCATTAATGACTTCGCTATTTATGAGTAGAATGGGGGAATGGAGAGTGAGAGATATCAGAAATTGGTTTTACCAGAAATAAAAACCTTGCCATAGCAACAAATGATACTGCATGACATCATTAGGTTGCTAAAGTAGCGCTCGATACTTAAGCACTTCCTTTTAAGGAGCAAAAGCTAATGGCAAGCACCATTTTATGGTTCCTAAGTCTTGTTTTCTACATGTTGGCAATGGAAAAAATGGGCTGTCCTATTAAAAACTAAAACACTCCCAACGGTAGGATATATTAGTGGAAAATATCATAGGAAGATTTTAGTAAGTGCATATTTCATCATTTCTCGTTGCCAGTGATACCGTCCAAGCAATTTCAATTTCATTAAGTTCTGAATCTAAACAACTAAGTAATCTTAAAGCCTAACTTGTTGGTTCCCAGCAGCTTGCCATTGCTTCGAAGAGCAAGGAACTTGTATAGTTGTTATTATGTGTTCTGGAAAGCTGTTTCACCTCTATATGTTGGGCTGGGAGAGACAGGAGGGGGCCCCTAACTTTCCAAATTAAAAAAAAAATCATGTACACAGTATTCAATTTGGCCAATTCTATATCTGGCAGTATCCCTGTAATTGTTACGGAAATTGGATAAGGAATTCCTAATGCATAAGGAATTCATTTGGAAAATCAAGGGATGGTCAGAAAATTCAGGGAATTAAACTTGAAATTTTATTTTTGTGAGATCGATAACTTTAAAAATATTATAAAAAAAAACTTTTCAGGACAGATTTTATTCTGCAACTATCTACTGTCTACTATCTACATTAGCTCTCAAACTGAAAATGAGTATCTATGACAGCTCTTTCTAACATTATACTTTCGAACACCCATCTTATTTTCATAAGTGGCCAAAAAAGGTCCTTGCATTCCTTACATCACTACTGCAAATTGTCACCTTAGAGTATGAACAGCGTGGAGCATAGGAAAATAAGCATAGGAATGAATTCCTGAAATAAGCGTTTTGATTGGGAAATCGGGAATCCAACCGAAACCCTTATTTCAGGAATTCATTCCTATGCTTATTCTCCCATGCGCCACTCTGTTTTTACCCTTACAAGTACAAAAAAAAAACTGTTGCACGAGGTGCACCATAGATGGCGCTGCGTCTTAGGGGTCTCACCGAAGCCCCTCACCCGTTAAACCACAATAGTAAATTAGCAGTTTTTCATCAAGATCTGATGCAATTGAGAGAAAACACTACCTCAAAACCAGGTGCAAATGCATCCTTCTTAAGTAGAGTTTTATCGCAGCTAGTCTGCTATTTTATTTATACTATTGCACGCATTTACAAAGGGTAAAATGCAGAGGAAAAGCAAAACTCCAGCGTACATAAAACCCGATGCAAATAGACGAGGGGGCTGGTGGTATTTATTGCGAAGCCTTAATGATTAATTTTACATCGAAACGCAGGTCCAAATTGCTGTTTGTAGCAGTAAAACTTTCATAAAATATGATGAAACAAGCTAAGAAACGCCGGGTTCGATTGCGTCTACGTGCATAAGATAAATGAGCAACTCATGCATGGCTAATGCTTGGGCCCCACTGTATGATAAGCCGAAATATAAACATTAGCTTTGGCAATGTGGAAAGGGCCCTGGAAACGAGGCAGATAAAAGAGGCAACAAAGACGAAATGAGCTTATGAAAAAGTCAGGACCCTTCCCTACAGGCCCAGGCAACGACCATGAATAATTAAGCAGGCAAACTCACTCGCTTGATGAGGTCAGAAGAGAAATCACATCTATTTCATACCGGAAAAGGTAATGATGTTACGAAGCAAGGTCCCTCGAGATACCCAGCATTATTGGTCTTCAAAACAGCGAGAGAACGAGAAAAACGCCAGCACAACCTATCTCGTTAACTCGCATTTTTCAAAAAAATATATATATAAAATAAAATCCCTCAGGGAACAAGAAATCATTCCGGAAAAAAACATGCCTCCATTTTAGAGACATAACTATAAATCCAAAGTTTACATCCATTTGAATGTTGACCAAGCAACGTGACATGACATGTATAGCTAGTGGAAATGCATGTTAAGTCCTTGGTCAAACTGATATAAAGATGGGCAAATCAACCAGTGTCAGTACAGAATAATACAGTATAAAAAACGTAGTTTTTCGCGTAAAACCTTTTAATGTAGCCAGCAAGTACTGGCAGGAAATTCACTTTTGACCCACCC
>JAQGCC010001214.1:0-25529 GCA_034698905.1 Xestoiulus laeticollis | reverse complement strand
ATCAAAGAATTTTTAGAAATTTTTCTTTTTCCAAAATTTTAATTACACAAGTCGCTGACTTGGCTGAGAGCTTTCCCAATAGGAAACGGGGTGTTTAGTTTCCCCTTAAGACATTTTTACAATGCTGCTGAAGAATGACCACTATAAACCACTATAACGACTTGACACATCACAGTATTCCAGATACATGTAGTGAAAATGACCAGTCGTGCCCATGAAACATGAAACCATGAAACATTTCAATAAATGATTTTCTCACAAAAAGATGTCAAAATGAAGCCATGTGTTTTCTTCTAAATCAAATTAATTAAGGATGCATTATACATTTATCAGGGGTGTCCAGTTTTTGTAGCCAAGGGCCACAATTATTAAGTCATTACGAAAATTGCAATAACCAGAGCTATAACAACTCGCTAATCCTATTCCAAAACACCAAAAGAAAATATCAATATTATATACAAACAGCAGTGCTGTCTGGATATTTACGCAAAATAACTTTTCAATAATTCTATATTTATCCCAAACTACGTGTGTACTATTGTACATACATGCATGTATACTTTATACGGTATGCTCTATAAGATTTTGAGCTTATTATAATATATTATATCCTTTACTATGTGGGGTAAAAATGGCCCGCGGGGCACAATTTGAACACTGACAATTTTTGACCACAGAATTATAGTTTCGGAAATGCCTGATTTATTACGCAAAGAAGACGAAAATTTAAATCTGGATAGTGGGAGCTGGTTAGCATTTTTGTTGTTGTCAGGAAATGCATTGGAAATTCTTAAATTGAAAATTCATTAAATTAATTTAAATTAATGGAAAACCCGAGTGCCATGAGATGAATGCAGAATGGTACGTGCCGATCCTCACACTGAAGAGTGGACTTGTATAGGAAAAGACAGGTAACTAAAATTATGCCATCAACCTGGCAAGTGTATAATTCACCTACTATAGGCCAAAGCTAAATTGTAGTGCATATGCCTTGTACCGCTATATATACTTAAAATTAAATGTTTTTCTCGAACGTTTTTAGGTACCTCTGATCAAGCGTGGATGTAGATAACGGATGCTAATTTCCCCTTGTATTAATGCCTGGGGAGTTATAAAGTGGACTCATGGATAACAACAGCAGCGATTCTTCCCCAGCATCTCCCGAACCATCAACCGTCCCTGAACCTTGGCCAACCTGTAATCATCCAGAGGAACACCATGATTTTGCAGAAGATCGGATGCAATCTCCTCAAGTAAATAAGTTTCAAAGGTTTTGAATTGTGCAATGAGATATCTAAGATTTCTTTTATACGAGAACACTGTAATGCGTCCAACACTTTTAGGGTAAAAAAAGTTGTAATACGTAATGTAACGTTTATGCAAGATGAAAACCAGTCTGTTTTGCAAATTTATTGAAAATCAATGAAAAACTACCTTTTTTGATTTTTGGTAATTTTTTGACAGCTTGTTTACAAGAAATGTAAAATTGTATGCACCCATTTTTATCATAATTTTCTCATATATGCATTTGTTCAGTGCTCAGAGATTGACGATGGAAATGAAGGTGCATACTCTCAACATCCGCATCATTTCAAAGTGGAACCACAAGACGATTGCAAAGTCGTTGACTACTCCCAGAGTCACCTATCTCAACCCACAAGTTCAATTGCATACCATCCCTCCGATGCCAAGTTATCCCCCGTGCCTTCTGACATGGTTCCCACATCCATCAACCAGTCTCATGCTGTAGAGTACGAGGAAAGAATGGAGATGTATGAACATGATGGTGATGACGATACCGAGATTCCGTCAACAACAACCGATCACTCCCAAGATAAATTGGACGAGCATGATGTGAAGCATTATGAGGATCATCAACAACCTTCTACTTCTTCCTCGGAAATGTTGAAGTCTTCTGACCCGTATGGTCGACATCAGCACATTGAGCCATTTTCACCGCAGCAGCCACCGACTTCATCCACTAATGGTTATCAGGTAGGTCAGAACTTTGTTACAGTATTTTATTTATTTATTATTTAGTTTGTCCAGAAATGTGATAGCCCTGTGTGAGCATTCTGCACTAGTTAGTGCCACAAGTAAATGGATTTTTATTCCACTACATGTAATTCTTTAAAAGTAATTACGACATAAATTGCTTTGTTTATACTTTTACGGTCTAGCATTAAATTTTACCAAATTTCTTAAATAATTTACATGTATGGGATTAGTTTTTACAAATGAATTGATAGTTGTTTTCCCTGTAGCAATATATTTAAAGGGACTACTATATGTTGACACTATTCCATAGACCATTGTTAATCATGTTGGTAAATTAACTGTGCATGTTCGCAAACAGGTTGGAATGGACAACTATGAAGGAGTATCTCCCATGGATTCCTACCATAGTTCTCCAGCCCCTGAAATGAGCGATAGAATACATTATAGGATAGATGACCACGAAGATGGAAATTTGGAAGTTGGTGCTAGATCATCTCCAAATGAGGTACTATGCTTTTCTAGATGACGAGATCATTTCTGACAATTAATTGCATGCTAAATTTCAATAATAATACGTTATTTGTTTAGGCTTCCATACCAGTATCAGTGAGCTCGTCTGATATCATGTCATCTTCAGAAATGCTTGATGAATCTTCAGCAAATAAACACATTGTTCACATTGCATCTGAAAACCAGCAATTTCCTTCGTCTCTAGACGAAGTAGGGTCTATCGGTGATGCAAATGAATCTCATCAGAATGTCTCGCCAAATCACATGGAATCCCATGAGCTGGGTCAGCAAGATCACCTGAGCATGCACCAAGAAGGATCCTCTCTTGACTCTACTGATCCTACAATCCGCTATTACAACCCCGACTCGTTCGATCCAAATTTGGTGCGATTGGTGAATCAACGCTTTCCAACCCTGATGGCATCTGGAATGGCATCGGTGTCATCACCCAAGGAACTTTACGTTGACAGCGTAGTGAGGGGCATGATTAACACCCAATCTGGACGTTTGTATCAAGAGTTACAGGGTGAAGGGGTGCTGGAGGAAGTTGTTGCGGCACGATTGGTCGATGATCCTGACGAGGTTAAGGAAATTGTGGCATCTTCTTTGGCAAGCGAAGTTTTAACGGTGGATCAAAGTTTCCCCATTGTTAGAATGACTGGAACTTTACACGTGGATTCATCTGGTCATGCCAGCACGATCCTCGACGAGCGGGCGTTGGCATCTTTACCAAGTGGAAGCAGAGTGACGACCGTTCTTACAGATTCTCTACCTCATGGGTTGCTAACCATTTCACCCGGCAGCGTTCCCTTGGAGCTAGTAGGTGGAAACATCTTAGTTGGTCGCAGTATAGTTGGACACCACTTGCCGTCTTCCTCGCACACTTCACATCCAGTTTGTGAGGTGACATCGGGCATTATGAACTCTCTGAATTGTCTCCCAAACATCATAACTACCACAGCAGTCATACGTGAGCGAGAACTTTCATCTGCAGACTCTTTAGTACAGGTATGCACGTTAAGTTTTTAGTTGCATGGTTTATACCCATACTAGGTTGGCTCAGTGGTTATGCTTAGTTCCTTGATTTCGAGAGACCCGGGTTCGAACCCTGGTCAGCTATCCTGGTTGTGTTTTTTCGTGGTTTCCCACAACCTCCCTTAATCGCCTATATAGGTACGTAAAGGCGAATGCCGGGATAGTTCCCCAAAAAGAGGCCACGACCGTATACTCTTCCCATTAAAAATTCTGGCACTTTGCCCCCTACCACATGGCATACTACATGCTGACTGCAGGATAAGGAATTGAATTGAATACCCTGCTTTACAATTAATAGATTTATTATACATTTACGTTGGCTATTTTGTTATTTGGAGGGTTCCAATTTCTCCAAATTCCTCGTTCTATTCTTAAAATTCAATCATACTCCAAAATGTAGCCACAAAACAACCTTTTTTAATAGGCAGCAACGTTTCGGACCCAAGGTCCTTCTTCTGGCTTTTTCGTTCATAAGAACATCTACATGAACTTCATTTTAACAAATACTATGCCATCACTAATTGTTAACATTTACTTTCAGGTTTCTCATATCAGTGAAGCTACTCCAATTCAGAGTTACGTTAGTTCATCTACTAGTGGACTTGATCATGACAGCCACATTCCGAGTCACACCATTATTTTGGACACAACTGTTGACTCGACTGTTGGCACGTCCGAGTCTCATATGGGTCATACAAAAGGGGTTAGTTGTTTGAGTATCCATGGCAAACTAAACTTTTTAACGTAAAAATCTCACAGGGATGCTCGTATAAAACTTTGGTAACGAACAATTTCCTTTTCCACATAGCTGGTTGGCAGTTCCAATGAGCATTATGCAATGGACATGGAACACCAGGAAGCAGTTGCACTTAAATATTCATCAGACATAGACGTTGATCACTACACATCAGTGATCACCGATCATGATGACAACATAGACTCTGGGCAAGGCGTTAGCACAACTGCAGAAGAATTAAGTCACGAATCTGGAGTGCTGCTTATATCGAGCGACGATAGCCGACTCGGAAACAGCGTTAGCGCCTCCACATCAGTGGTCACCATGAATGTACACCGAGCCCTCGCCGATTCCATCGACCCGAGACTCTCTAGTTCCATTGCTTCAGAATCTCTTATGTCCACAACAAGCATTCCAGATAATCAGACGATAGCTACATCCCGACCTCGCAGAAGCACTCTCAAGCAGCGAGGCTCTTCGAAATCCAACGACACGTTCGATAATGGATCATGTGAGCATGTTAACAATTTTCTAATATTGGGGATACTGCAGCGGACAAATGAGTGGGTGACCATATAATCTGCAGTTTGATCAGTTACTGTATTATGCTTTCTTTGTGATAATATTGTTAAAATTGCTGCTTTACTTTTAGATTGTGATGAATGTGCCACCTATTATGAAGGCGAATGCCCGAAACACAGAGTCCAGTCAATCTACGACAAACCAGTTTTAACACGCGCTTGGGCAAGTCTCCCTGCATCTTATCTTTCAATCAACAAAGTCGCTGTGACACAGGACGGTATACCAGGTGTGTGTACATATACATTTGCATATGCATAGGAACAAATCGGTTTTAATGATATGAGAAAAACATTTAATCACTCGAATTTGTATTTAGTTTATGGCGTGTTTGCAAAAAAAAGCATTACAAAACGTACCCAGTTTGGACCGCTCGAAGGTGTAACTGTGAAGCGAGAAGAACCATTGCCATTGTCGAGATTTAGGAGCAACTTTGATTTGGTTTTGCAAATTGAAACCGAAACTGGAGAATTGGTTGATCTCGATACCACGGACGAATGTCTTAGCAATTGGATGCGCTTTGTTCGTCCTGCGATGAACTATAGAGAGCAGAACTTGGTGATTGTTCAGCATGGACAGGCATTGTGCTATACGACAGTGCGACATATATTGCCCCGTACAGAACTTAAAGTTGGTTATTCGCATCAGTATGCCACTCAAAGAGGATTGGCAGTCTGGGAACCTGATGAAGAAATGAGGGGTATTAATCTTTACATAACTTTCGATTTTATGGCTGCTTACAAATTTCTCATTAAGCTATTGTCTGTTACTAATTTGTTGTTGGGGATAAGATTTTTGTAAGGGATTTAACTACAGTGAGTTATTAAAACTTACCTCATCATGCTTCTGTTGCAGCTGAAGAGGAACAAGAAAATAGCTGGCCATGCTTTGAATGCAGCAAGAAATTTCTAAGTTCAGAAGAGCTACAACAGCATCTCAATGAGCACGATAGCGTCGAGGTAAATGCTATGGCAATTAAAGATCAAGAATTGGAAGACGACGGTTCTGGATCACGGAAGAGAGGGCGTCCAAAAGGAAAAGCACTCAAGAAAGTTAAAGGCAGATTACCTTCGAAGAAATTCAAAGTAAGTTTTGTAAAATTGCTTTGTGTAACAAATGCTACAGAAATTACGGGCTTGTTTAGCAGGTTGTTTTTGATTGGAACAAACGAAGAACTGCATATATAAATGTGCAACAGATACTGGAATCTAGTTTCACCCTTTGTTTAGGTTGCATTAGACTAATCAAAGTTTCTCATTAAGCTAATTTTAATTCAAAACGATCGTGTTACTGACCGACCAAAAATGGAAATTCGTTGTTTGTGTAATAATGGGTGCACCCTATGCTTTGTTCAACATATGGTATCAATATCACTCTGCGTCGATAAATTTATTTTCAGGTATGAATATAACGCATATACGTGTGCAATATTATAATAATTGTAGATGCTTCAAAATTGCACAGCGATGCCATTTTTAAGAAAAAAAATGTCAATGCTTAATTATTAAGATTCAAGTTTTCAGTGTTCCTCAATTGATCGATTATTTTGCATAATATTGTATAGAAACTTAACTTCTTTGAAAGTCGAAGAATTGCTTGAAAGTGAGGGTTTAGCAATTTTTACTCTTGGTGATGTTTAATTGTGCATATGCATGACAGGCCCATCGATGCTGCTACGTGAATTGGCATTAATATGATTAGAACTTAGAAATGCATTCGTCAAAAATCCCTTTTATGCTTGAAAAAGTTGTAAGCAGATTTTTCTTTCGAATTGTTGCACCCCTATGATTTAATTATGGTTTTCTTTGTTGATTTCCTCCCCCGATTTTGACAACCTTTTCTGGAATGATTGTCTACGCAACCTAAACACAAAATGCCTGCAGTTTGATTTCAAATCTGTATACATGCTTACATCTGCTACTGCCTGAACTTTCTCGTAACTGTTAGCATTGTTGAAAAAGAGAGCCCTATTGCATGACCAAGAAGTTCTCTTATCTACTAGTCCACAGGTACATCAAATGATGATGAGTTTAAGTGTGGGCTGTGCCAGAAAGTGTTTCCACGTCAATATAGTCTCCAGCGTCATCTTGCAATGCATTCGGGCGAGAAGAAATTCAAGTGCTCCGTGTGCGAGCTGAAGTTCACCCATGTGTACAACCGCAACAGGTCAGTCACTCAATTTCAATTTTTCTTCATTGTTGCAGGTGGACGGCGAAGATGACTGCAGCGATGACGAGTCCAGCGAGGAAAGGTACGCCCATTAGCAGAACTAGATAGATGCCATAGAATTTACCTTCATAACTTTTTTAATAATTAAACTACATTCGCATTTCTTATTTACTGCTTCTTCTTTCTTTTGCAAACCATTCATTTCTCTAAGCAGTTATAATTTCAATAATTCAGTAATTTATATAAACACGACAACACCTTTCTACAAGATAAGCTAGTACGTCCGGGTGATTATAAACTCTTTGGCCTGTCTCTTAGTTCCAGTTAACAAAGTTGCCGATATTCAGTTGGACAAGTTTCATTTTATTTATAGCGTTTAAAGTGTTTTGCCATGGGAAATATTCCTAGTTATAGATTGATATTATATCCATAGAAACGCTTTATTTTTATCTTGTGCTGTTCATCTGGGACATCTAGCTTAACATCAAAGTTTGATACTCTATTTTGCAAGTGCAAAACTTAGGTAAAGCCGACACAAGATCATCTAGATGGTGGAACGTGGCATACAATTTGTTGAAGTATATACAGTATACATACATTTTTAGATATACATATTTAGATGTTATTAAATAGATGGGAGGATGAATCAACTGTAGCTACTATATTCTTCAACTTTTCTTATTTTTTTGTAATTATATTAGGCATATGCGAAAACATCGGACCCCAGTTCTCGGTGAGGGTGAGGTCGCTAAGAAGACTATGAAATGCATGTTCAAGAAGAAGGTTACCAACGAGAGCGAGTGGTCATGCACACATTGCAACCTAACGTTCGATAAGTCCAGCCTCTTTAATCTTCACACGCTGACACATGCGGCCGAGAACGTCGGACTTATGGAATTCCCAGACGACGGTGTACTTATAGAAAAAGATGACGAGTTGAGGGAACCGTGCTTTGAAAATGGGGAAGTTTTGATACACGAGATCTTGGAATGCCCGCAGTGTACCCAGGTAGGTTCCGAATATGGTTGAAAATTCTATTATTTTCTTATTTATTCCGACCTGGACCGTTAATGGATTTTTTTAACAAAGGTGTTCAGTACAAAGAAGGAATTGATTGACCATGCTAGCACTCACGGGAAAGTTGTCACTCGGAAGTCCTTCAGAGGCATAATTAATCCAGCAAAACCTCACAAGTGCGAGTTATGCTACAAATCGTTTGCGACCGAGGATCGTTTGCTTCGACACATGTTGGTACATGGAAACGAAGAAGCTAAACCATTAAAATGTTCCATTTGCGAAAAGCGTTTTCTGAACAATTCGGCGTTGGCATGCCATGTTAAAGTTCACAGGTAGTTTACCACTTATGAGTTTACCCTATGTCGACTTTGCGTTCAGCATCAGTTTCGGGAGAATGTTTTTCTTTCATTTTTTAAGTGATGCCAAAAGCAGCTACGAGTGTCCCATATGCAAGGAAGAGTTTGATCAAATCGTGGCGCTGAAGGAGCACATCAAAATACATTCTATTAATGGATTGTTTACGTGCCCTACTTGCCAAAGGGTAAAATTGTTAACTGTATAATTCCTTTTATATTATAGTGCTCCTTAATAATTTCTATAAAATGTGAAATTTCTCTTTCTGTCTCCAGACCTTTGAAGAATACAACCAAATAAGGAAGCATATACGTGCGTTTCATTCGGAAAAGAAGTTTCCATGTGAACATTGCGACAAAATCTTTCCACGTCCAGATAAATTGAAACTACATATGCTTCGTCACTCGAATCACCGTGAATTTTTGTGTGCTAACTGCGGAAAACAATTCAAGCGCAAAGATAAGCTGAAGGAGCACATGAAAAGGATGCACAGTGCGGAACGAGAGGCTCGTCTGGCTATGAAACCAATAAAAAATCTATCTTCGAAAAAATTTATTCCAAAGGTATAGTTTTTTTTTTTTTATGTTCAGGTGTTTGTATTACGTTGTTCGAAATTGCTTATGTGTGCCATTTATTTCACGACTTAGGTTTCGCCAACCGATTACCACAGATTTATATATAAATGCCACGCTTGCCTGCTCGGCTTTAAACGACGGGGAATGCTAGTTAACCATTTGGCCAAGAGACATCCAGATATACGTCCAGAGTCCGTGCCAGAACTGAACCTGCCCATACTGAAAACGACGCGTGATTATTACTGCCAGTATTGCGAGAAGGTTTACAAGAGCAGTTCGAAACGGAAAGCTCACATTCTTAAACAGCACCCAGGCGCCGAATTACCAATGAGCAATCGAAGAAAGGTTACAAACAATTTCAGCCATTACCACTTCACGATTCTATGTACCGTTTGCTGTACTCGTAGCTTGATTTTACTTTGTAGGGAGGTATTCCAGAAATACCAGGCCTTCCCAATCCAACGTTTTCGCAAACAGTGGGCAGCATAACAACTCATCCGCACAACTGTGAGTGGTGCCACAAACAGTATGCAAGCAAAGCAAAACTCCTGCAACATCAACGCAAAAAACATTATCATCTTCTGCCAGCTGTTCGTATCATTCCTATTTCATTTCTGTACCAAATATCACGCTGTCATTGAGTTTCTAAAAATATCCGTTTTGTGATTTTGGTAACACAATATCCATTTGTTTTGTACAGGCACAACAAGTGCCAAGAACTCATTATAGAGATGCTGGTCCCCAAGATGATGAGCAGTACATTACGGTACCGGCCAATCTTCAGCAGCAGATGGAAGAAGGAGCAGATATTTCGGAAATCCAGATGGAATTTGATGAGGCTGTGGTTATTGAAGATTCAAAGTCTAATCTCGTGGCGACTGCCAATATATACATCGAAAGAGAAGACGGCTCACCGACGGTTGTTGTAACGGCATCCGATATGGTGAGTTATATTTTGAATGTTAACACCTAGAACTGACTTAGCTAACTACTCTTATTATATGACTAGCGGCCCAATATTGCATCAAGGGTCTGTCCATAAATTACGCCACGTGTTTTTCGTAGATTTTTGATCAAACCCATGTCATATACTTGGTTACAAAAAGGCAAATTCCCCCACTCCCCTTCCCTTAAATTTGAAGACACAAATCTCTGACCCATGTAGTCTGTATGTATAGTGTGGCGAAGCACTCTGATATTGTAGGGGAATGCCCTATAGTCACCCCCCTCATCATAGTATGTCGCAAATGTGATTATTCCCCCATATGGTGTGTGACGTCATTTATGGACAAACCCCAAGATTAATGCAAGTCGTTACTTGCGTTTCTGGGACGCTAGATGGCACGACTACGAAAGTGACAATAGTTTAGATTGTCGGACGGTTTTTTGATTCAGTTCAGTGTGTTTTTGTGCCGCTAGATGGTGCGGCTATGAAAGTGATGAAAGTGTAAGATTGTCGGACGGACAAAGATAGCAGCTTTTATTATACATGTAGTTAAGATAAAATTAACAGAAAATGTTAGTTAATGATTATCATCTACCATATTTACACGCATAATGGTCGCACGCATACTTTTTAATACATTTTTGCAGAAAAAATAATAGATATTTATTAACTAAACATTTAACACTTTTGCCCTGTGTATGCTATTGTTCGTAAAAGTGATTGAATACAGTATAACATGCATTCTAGCAGTTGAAATATCAAATTATAGATGTCTAAATAAATTTTTCATGCCACATATTACACAATACCGACATTGAGGAAAATTTGTTGAAGTTAAAGAGCTATACTTTCAATATTAAAATATTTAAAATATATATAATATGCCATGAATCACTGGATATTTGCCTTATAATACAGAAATGTTTATTTATATAAATGAAATATACAAATTTTATCATTACGGTGCAGCATTGTATTGTTATAATTGTACCTATCCTATTTAATTTTCAATATTTTTTTCAATTCTAATTTAAACTGTATCATAGCTATATCCCTTTTATTAATTAAAACAGGAATTGATGATAAGTATTATTCAAGGTTTCCAGCATCTGTTTTTCAACCCCTCCCATGAATAGGGGGAATCTGTAATTTCATTGATCAGCTCGATGACCATTAATGTACGCTATACAATTATGTGTTTAGGATTTTTATCTTATCGGTATATGAAGATTTCCTGGAGAGAGTATGAAGTATTTTAATACTTTAATTTAGAAAACCCTTTATCTGTATTTCAGGCCAACCAGTCTTCGTCGGTGGAAGCTCTGCCACCTGCTGATCTTCTCACCCAAGCAATGTCTGAACTTACTCAGTCCTTAACCGACTACAGAGTTACAACTTGCACTCAAGAATACGATTTAACCAGAGTGACTCAGTCCTGTCCACCATCCGTTGTCGTGCCTAGTCCATCGTCCTCTCCCATCCCTCAAAGTTCCACGCCATCCCATGTTACCATTGAGCAGTCACAGTTGGGTCGCCTCTTGGGGCACTACGACGGGGGCGAGGATGCATCCTTAAGCGCTTCACCACAACCCGAAGTAATGAGTAACGAGGCTTCTGTTTTTGTTCCACGAACGTGGCCCTCATCATATACGGACTATCCGGCTCGCTGATCATTTGCAATTTGTCTCGATTAACATGATTAATAGCTTGAAAGTTATTTAGTGGAGCATTTTGTCCATCCTTGATGTTATTCCCGGAAGGAATAATAATTGCAAAGATGCGATGCAGAATTATGGCAGGGTCAATGGCTCAAAGCATGCGGTCTTATATATCTTAATGCGCAGCAACTAGCAGGAAAGACTACACTTGCATTTGGACTGGGTCAAGAAAGGATTTCAAAGAGATTAGTTTTGAAGAGATTAATTTTGTTTGATTGTGATGGATAAAATATTTTATCATCGATGAATTTCAAATGTATGCTTCTAAGATTGTATTGTGACTGGAGAGGCAAGAAAAATCCTGTGATTTTTCTCATTAGTGCGGTCGATTTCCATGACTATCCCTGTCAGTGTGGTTATTTGTAAATTCGATGTCGTTCAATAGGTGCGTTAACGTTTCCAATCCTGTTGCTTTTTTTATCCTGATAAAATGCCATATTATAATTGGCTCTGGTCGGTACCCAACAAAGCATGATATCTCAAAAGCTCTGCCTGCCCGCCCAAGCTTCCATAAATTAGTAAAAATGTTATATCGTACCCATTAAGATAGAGGATTTGAATGCACCTAATGAATGGAACGTTTTCACATTATACCTCATACCATGAGTTTCTTTTTACATCCAGCGATTATACTTTGAATACCAGGTTTTTTTATTTTGTAAATTTGTTTTCTAAATTTATATCATATCAATGCAAGCGAAAAAAAACTATCGTCTGACATTGGAATAAGAAAAAAATTTTGAATTAATAGGCTGACTATCTGGAAAGTTTTATCTTTTAGGTGATTACAAAAGCAATCTCGCTTCGATTGTGGCGTATTGGGAACAACCACTGAAAATGCCGCAATGGTATGCTGATATGCATTCTCCTTTCTTAATAAGACAAAATTTGGTGTACATTTATGAAAGAGTACCATTGTTTGATTGAAATGAATTCGATAGTATTATTGTAATAATGCCTTGTTACTGTCTTGATTAATGCTGTATCCAAACTATCGGTAATTAAGGAACTGGCATTATTTCATGATAATCTGTAATTTGAGATGTCATGATCAATTTCACTGGTTGTTACATATGTAGTTAAAAAATTCCCGACATTAATTTGTATATCCTCACAATCATGCTTTTTTTCCCCACACAGACTATTGACGTCTTTTGATAGTTTTCTTGATTTACACTTAGTTTGTCAATTTTTTTATTAGTAAAGCTGCATATTGATTACTATTAAAAAAAAACAAGAATAATCTAGTAACAAAATGAATATTGTGCAAAGATTCCACCCATATTTTTTGGGGATTTGGGTCTCCTTTAATTAGCAAAGACTAACTGTGATGACTATCACCAGCAAATCCATACCCTTGGGCATTTTCTTTACCATTTGTAAGTTAAAAAGTTGATAAGTATTGATAAACTATGGTTAACATCGATGTGGCTAAATAAGAATGTCAACTTGCAATATTGACATTCCTGCAATCTTTCTTCTACTACCATCATTATTTTGTTTTCAAGAATAGTTACTTTTTGTTTGTGTATAATATTTGCAGAACTTTTGATTTTTAATTTATTATTGATCAGTTTATTCCAGGGCTGCTTCTTCCTATCCTAGATAATCTGTTGTTCATATTAATTAATTTATATCATAAACAATACTATTGCATGGATAAGTGAGATGTACATGATCATTTTGTTTTTCTTTTGCCCCTTGTGGCAGATACTGTGTACTTCTTGTATATTAAGTTTACCTTTGCAGGAATTAATGGCGTGGAAGCAGAATGTGTAAAACTGAAGGACGCCAGTGTATTTGTTATGCAAGGCTTTTTAACATTTTTTTTTTAAATTCTCTCTGGATTTTATTGAAAAAGTAATCACTTTAAAATCTGATTACTTTTACTCCCGTAAGCGATAATTATTCTTTTGATGCTAACTAGTCCATAAATGTATCTTTGTAAATTAAATTATAATTCAGCGTGTCTGCACTGTTTGTGAAATTACTGTTTATCACAATTGGATCCATACAAGTTTGTTATAGATAATTAGGCTTGAATATGGTTAGTTCAATTCTATGAAATGTTCTTAAAATGTAAGCAATGAGTAAATTTAAACAAATTGTCAGATTTATGGAAAGTAGTGAACGATTTGAAATAGCATAAAATTCTTGAAAGAGTGTCTTAAATCATAATAATCTTTGGAAATGAACATGCGTCAACATTGTATGACTAAAATTTTACATGTACATATGCAATTCCTGATACTCAAAACCTGCTTTGTTAAGATTTATGTTTATTTTAAATTGTGGGTTGTGGACATGCAAAATGAGACAATTTTTGATTGCTGCTTCCAATAGCACTTCCATTGCTTGAACAGCAAAAAATAATTTTTAGACTGGAACATTTTACAACAAAAAAGTATTCCCAGTGAAATAAAGACATACATTAAACATACAGATGTATAGCAAGTGAAAGTACTTATTGATGCATTTTGTATATATTGGCTCATATACAACTATACAAGTGGAAAAAACCATCACCAGCATTTTTAACATAAGACTCCATAAATACATGTACGTGCATAAAATTATCAACTCAAAAATAAAAACTCATAGCTAGGATAATTTACCAGAAAAAAAGGCAGGTCATCAAAAGGAGTGATTATGCATCCAACACAACATGACACATGAAAGCATTGTCGCAGTTGGTAATTTTCTGATCATCTGATGTGGAGTGAGTGTATTTTTTATCCCCATAGCAGTAATCAAATAACAATTTCTGAACATCCATTCGAAACTCCAGTCTTTTTTGTGGATTAAGGGTTTGTAGTTGTGGCATTATAGATTTGAAAAAACTCATGTCCGCATCGAATGTACTAGGATATTGAGTAGTCTCATTTGTTTGTTTTTTTGCCTTCAGTACCTCAAGCTTCTGCTGTTCAATGGCTAATACTTTTTTTCCAATTTCTTCATTGAATCGAGTACGTTTGGAAACGTGTTTAATTGACGCATTGCTGGAAATTGGAGACTGTGGTGAATTTGCCTCATATTGATCGTCATGAAAATATTCGTGGTCAGAGATGTTTTCAGTGTGGTTAGAAACTGCACTTTGATCTTGTTGAACTTTGACATCTGTATTTAAATTAGAATCAGCAAAGCGAGGGGTGAATTGATCAGCTAAAAAAAGTAGACTCTTGAAAAAGGTCCAATCAGATTTTAAAACTTCAGGTGCTGGATCTCCACTTCTTGTCTCTCGACATTTATCTAAATGTTTTTTAAAATCTTGTCGCAATATTTTCCACGTTCTCCTTGCTTGAAAATCTGTGTAAAGAAACCATTTCTTGAGTACGGTTTGGAAAATAAGTAAGTGATGGTCAAGATATACATTTGCACGTACATGTAAACGCTACATCTTTACAATGAGGACATAATGTACATGTAATTCTACTTCAAGTAAATCATTTTAGATTGAAATAAAAGTAAAGTTAATATATATCGACGATACGATAAGTTTTCCATTAGTTAGATTAGTTGACTAAAGCTTGGGTGGGCGGCACGCCAGTACCTCTGATGTGCCGTGATGTGATTGAACTAAAGTGACATTTGGAGATTGCGATCTTGATTAGTCCTGTCATTCCATAACATAAAAGTTATTATCTTTTATGAATTATCGGAATTCAAATAAAAAGCGCTAAGTTTTGTAGGATGAGAGCATAGGCGAACCACTGTAACTTAGTCCTTGGTGAGAGTACATACTGGATGATATTTATACTTACTTGAAATGCTTAAATTTTCTGCAATTTCATTCCATGCTTTATCTAAAATATGTCTACTGCGGTGACTTTTATTTTGTTTATCCCACAATGCTCGATGACGAAATACTTCTGCAATTAATTTTTCCTTTTCCATATCTAACCTGTGGATTACAAACACATTATTAATGGTTCATCATTAAGAAATACGACCAATGGTCGCACCGTATCTGACATGAGGACTCACGTATCAATGGCGCTTGCTGCGAACTTCTGCAGGCCAGTCACTCAATCATTTCGATCTACATGTAGTGCATACAATACAGCATGCGACCAACTACATGTACATGTATACAATTAGCACTGATTGAGGGTAGCTAGCCTACAAAATACATGTAGGCATATCTCAACTTTTGTAGGCTATATAAATTACTGGTCATATTGTATGTTTAATTTCCCTGACTTTTACAAATCCCTTTCCCTGACCAGTTTCCAGGTCTAGATCCAATTTTCCTGACAATTACAGTAATTCAAGGTAGGCTACATGACATGTCATTTTGCAGCTAATTGGAACCCTTGGTGGCTGAAACTACACATGTATTGAAATACATGAAATACATAAAAATTGAAATTTAAAAATAATAACACTTGATGCCATGCCTCGAGAAATATTGTCAGCTGTGTATGAAAACTTTTTAAAACGTGTCCAGTTGTGTCTCCAAGTTAATGGGCATCAGTTCCATTGTTCCAATACTTTCTGTAGTGATCTTGTAAAAGATCAAGTTTCTTTCGGGGCTACTTTTAAATGACATACCCTGTAAGCAGTAAAGTAGCCTATAAGCACTAGCTGTGCGTACTTTCACACAATTAAAACCCAATTAGACACATATATAATATTCAGCTCTTCTATGCAGTTAAGTCTACAAAATATAAGCCAAAACGACCCATTGGTCTTGCCAAAAGTCGATATGGCTTGACATTCGAGACGATCGAACTAGTCAAAACGCATATACGTTTTGACCTATATTCTAGTACAGTGTATATACCTAGCTGCTTGTATGATTCCTTGTTATAAATAGTCGCTACAACAATCACAGTATGCATGAGGTTATACCTCTTCGGATACTGTGCTACAGTTGAGGCTGCAAATTCGTGAGTTAAAGCTTCACTATGAACGAGTACATTTAAAACGCATATTTCATGCATTCATCGAGTTTAGGAAAAACAAACCTCTTTGATTCCTTGATCGAGTCGCTGCTACTATCGTTCATGCAGGAGTCGTGAGTCGAGGGTGGAGTACCAACACACGTATCACAAAGCGTTCAAATGTTTTGTTTGGTGGTTAAAACCGAATCTTAAGTCACTGCTTCACTATGTTTTTATTGTCTGAGAAAATAAAAATCATGAATAATCCTACTAATTTTGTTTACATTTGCCGCCGTGAAAGCCTACTTCAACTCTTCGAACATGAGCCTACGGAATACGGAGTCCGCGAACTGTCAACGTGATTATATTTTTACTACCTGTGTTAGATGTGTTTGACCTCACTTTTGTCAGTTTCAGAGCTAAGTAGATAGGTAATTTAACGAAGTGAAGAAAAGATCGATCATTGATATTATTTGAATCAATTATTTCAAAAGGGGTAAATATTTCCAATCTTATACTGTATGCATTGGCACCTATCGAGCTCCGTAGTCCGTACATATCACAAGTTGGTCACATCATCACTGTGACATCATTATGAGCTTCCGAGAAGCGTTTTGAATCATACCGCGCACCATGGCTCAGCCCAACACCAACAGTAAGTATGTGAATCTACTATTTTTATCTGGTGAATCTCTACGGCATACAGTAAAGTGCATAACAAGAGGCATCAGACTGCACTAATCTGTAGAATTAACCCTCCATTATTCAGCACTCCATAGTCAGTCTTTTCCAAGACTTTTATCACTGTCCCGATCGAGGTACGGATTGCGTAACATCGGATGATCCTGGCTGAACTTTAAGCAATTAATTATGATCTAATATTAGGGATAATATGGTTATTAAAATGGCTTCGTCGGTGCGCAGTAAGTTTATAATTATAATGTTATATACCAAAATGAACGTGTACATGCATGCAATATTACATCGTTTGTAATGTTAGCATATGCATGGAACCGCATGCGCATGTAAAAAAAAATTGTATGTATTGTAGCCTATATATACAATTTAATGCACTAGCTGTAGCTAGCCTTGAATGTGTATGATACATTAATTATATGATTATCAAATGATCAAAGCATGAACTTAAACCCCTATATAATTTGGCCTTGAAAAGCAAGTTATTTATAGATCACTGCTCCATGCTCCATTGCGTGATGGCCCTTGGCCTATAATTTTTTTACTTTGAATTGAAGTGCTTCGATGACAACATGTTTTAATTTTTTCAGTTTATTTTTCACATTTTGAAATTTAATAATCATTGTTTTCCTCACAGAATTTACCTTGGCATTGATTCAGATGTTCACAAATGCCAACAAGAGTGACAATCTAAAACATGCTGCAGAGTTAGTGGAAGAAGCTGTCAAGCATGGATCAAGTCTTGTTGCATTACCTGTAAGTATAATAAACTGCATGTCAAGCATAGGTTCAGCACGTCGACCAGCAAATGAAAAAAAAATTCCATGTTAAATATAACGCTTGAGACATAGTCTGGCGTTTATTTCCTGTCCTAACCTTAACCCAACCTATGCTTGCAAGTTCGGTATAGATTAGTATCGGAATTGGTAAATGCAAGTGTATAGTTTTGGTTAGGTATGGTTTAATCTGTTTTTAAGCGAAAGGTACAACATGAAAATGTTTTTTTATTTCACGTTTAACGTGCCGCACCCTTGTTGCATATCAGAAGCCAAATTTAACATATTTTTTTTTGCAAATTTTAGGAATGCTTTAATTCACCCTATGGAACTCAATTTTTCAATGAATATTCCGAAAATATTCCTGATGGTGAATCTGCACGTGCTTTGTCTACGATGGCAAAGGACAACAAGGTTTATTTGATTGGAGGTAATTCCAAAATACATGTATTATAAACACCATAAATTCATGCAATTTGGATATTTATTGCATTTATGCTTTATTTTTGTAATGCATTATAGGTTCAATTCCGGAGAAGGATGGATCAAAATTATACAACACTTGCATGATATATGGACCTGATGGTTCATTGCTGGCAAAGCATCGCAAGGTGAAGTGATTCATATTCATTGTACCTTGCTTTACAAAATTACAATCATAAGTTATATTTTATTGCAAGTTGCAGTTCTAGACATCGTTCAAATGTCTACTTAAATCCTTAATTTACAGATTCATCTCTTTGATATAAATGTTCCAGGAAAAATAGTATTTAAAGAAAGTGATGTTTTAAGTGCTGGAAACACTTTGACCACATTTGAAACACGTAAGATGATTTAGTGCAATGTATAGAAACCATCATGCATTCACCTTCAAAGAAATAGGCGCATTGATTTGAAATGTTTATACCAACAGCTTTTTGTAAAGTAGGCGTTGGAATTTGCTATGATATGAGATTTCCAGAATTAGCTCAAATATATAAGCAAGCAGGTAGATTTGAAGTTTCTGAATGTTTGTGTCAATTATGAGAAATTCCGTTTTTGTGCTAATCCGCATTTAATACTGTCAGGTTGTAAATTGTTGGTGTACCCAGGTGCGTTCAATATGACCACTGGGCCAAGCCACTGGGAACTGCTGATGAGATCAAGGGCTGTGGATAATCAAGTGTATGTCGCTGCTGTGTGTGGTGCCAGGGACACTACAGCATCATATGTGGCATGGGGGCATAGTTCTGCTGCAAGTCCTTGGTGCGTAATTGTAGGTTTCGTAAGGCTGTAATCTTTGGAGTTTTCAGTTTTTCACTCATGGATATTAAGTTTTTAATTTTGGGATGGATACAGTCTGCTTAAGCAATCAATAAATTTTGACACTATTGTTCTCCATTGATTTAGGGGGGATGTATGTGGTAAATTGGACGAAAAGGAAGGAATCCTGTATCTGGAAATTGGCAAGTTTAAAAATGTTTTTTTTACATTTAACAGCTTTATTTGTATTTGAAATGTATATTCTGTGATGCATTTTAGATTAGTATTTGCATATTTAAGGCCATTTATATTACAAATAGATGATTTGCATAATGTAGTTATGCAAACTGTTGATCCATATGCATTTAAATACATGTCGTGGATGACATCAGCTTACATTAACATAGCTTCAAGTAAAATCCTTAGATTAAAAGTTAACCATTTTATTAGTTAACTCACTTGTATTTAGAGTACTTATGTGCTGATGCATATTAACGTTAACTTAATTACAGATCTAGATCATTTGGAAAATGTGCGGAAACAAATACCAGTGATGCTTCAAAGGAGAACTGATTTGTATAAAATCGAGAGTCTGGTAAACGTGAATTGAATTAGTATTAGGCATAAAGCACAAATTGTGTTTATATATGTAGAAATATTTTTAACAAGAGTAACTTACTGTATATAATTTGATAATGCATTTATTTGTAGTCGATGCTTTCATAAAAAAATGAAAGAATAAAGAAATTACATCCTATGTTAATAGATTCAAGGTTTGATGTGATCTACAACACAACTATTTCCTATAGAGAAAGTTTTCAATTAGTCCTGCTTCTATTAAAACACAAATTTTAAACAAATTCTCTGATCCTGCAATACACCCGCGAAATTTAAAAATAGTAAAAACTTTAAATTTTAAAATTTAATAACTTAAAAATGGAAAATAACGAAATTACATAATATTTCAATTTATAAGTTATAATTAATTAAAAACTTGTCAGAGCGTTGCTTACAATCGATTAGACTTGGATAAAATAAAAATAAATTAATCCTAGGTTTAGCTTTCCAAAACTGAATACATGTATTTGTTGTGAAGGTTTTGTTAAATTCTTCAGTGGGTTTTTTGTATATTTCAAGCAATAACACCAATACTAGTGCAATTCAGTTTTATTAAAAATATTATGCTTAATTTACATAGTTGTTAGAAATTACATGCACTGTTGGATTATTATAAAGTACTGTTTATTGTATGTAAATTATGATACAATATCATAGGCCTATAATGTAATTGTTATAGAAAAGAACTTTCTTCTCAAATGCATTTTGAAAAATATGTACATTTCAAGAAAATAGGAATCGGGTATGCATGTCAGTTTGGCAAATAATGAAGTTTCAAGACTGTATAGCGATTCCGTTTTTTTAAAAAAATTGGTCAACCCATGTTCCCCATATCTTGACTATTCGATAACTTTTCAGATTGTAGTCTATTGTTATGTATTATTTTATCTAGAAAATGTTTCATATGTTGCCAAGGGACGTGATACGCAATCTCCTATTGTTATATCCAAGGAGAATGTTAAAACTACACAGTTGGCCTATGTTTCAATTTTAAGCTAACATTTGGATATAATAAAAAGAAGCATACATAAATAAGTTTAAAAAATTCCCGAAACTTCTAATCCCCAGTTCCACCATCTTCATTTAAATTTAATCAATTATTAAAACTGATTTCAATTGATGATTTTTATTATTTCGCAAAAGGGGTATTAATAATTGATTAAATTCATTGGATAACGGTAGACAAGGTTGTAAGTCGATTCATGCTTATTAGAACATTAGAGCGTTGTATTAGTTTAATGAAAATTGAGCAATAGCTGATATAAAAAAAAATGTTGGTTATAATGTTGCTCATTTTTCATTTAATGAATTTATGACTTCCACTTTAGGAAATTCAATTTGGTTTCATTGAGGTTTGGAAGCATTAATGTTATCCCTCATCACACCTGGATGATACATTTGTGATCATTCCGCTTCTACAAAAAAGATAACTTGACATGAACGTGGTATTCATTACAGCTGTTAAAACGTTATTCCATTTTCGGCATGCATTATGTAAATGATGACTCGCAGTCCACGGAAAGCAATACACAAGTCGTATCTTGACGAAATTAATGCCTAGGTTTAATTGTAGCATATTCAGTTCTTTGTTCATTTAAAGGACTTTGATTGCCCGCCCGTTCATTAAGGTTCAGTTTTGCATACACAATGCCATCCTCCATCGTCGTTCCCTGTAGTCAACCAATAGAAACGTGATTTATGGTGTAAGCCCATGCATTATAAAGTAATATTAAATTTGAAGACATGAAACAACATCTTTGAGGCGTATTCAACTGATAAAAAATTATTTAAAACTATGTAAATAGGACGTCCTAAAATAAGTTTCCATTTTCTCAGTTTCCCCTCTTTTTGCTTTTGCATTTAAAGTTTTATTTAATGCAATTTTGTTAATAGTAGGTGAACATCGATGGTTAACACATCAGGGAAGTTTCTGAATGTGCCCTTTATCCATAAATTTGGTCCTGTTAAGTAATTGATTTTTCTTCCATCCAGGGCAGTCTTGAGCTTGAAAAACTTCTATTTGTTAACCTGTAAACCGAAGAAAGCTTAACATATAGTTTCCTTGTTGAAGGGCTTCGCGCCATTTCCGCGGTCATTTACCTTAAAAACAAATTTTAAATAGCCCATTGAAGTAAATGGTAGCTTTTGTCTATCTGGAAAGGCCCCATTACCAAAGAAATTATTTTTAAATAAGGGAAAGATCGGTACTTTGCCAAAATTAATTGTGCTGTAGGTTTGAAAATAGGTTAAAAATCAAGAGTTTCATTCAATCATATATTAAAAACTGTCCATTTTGTTAAAAGTTAAGTTTCACGTACGTTTGGTGAAGTATCCAGTTTCTGGTTTCCATTATACTGATTTTCGTTGACTTCGTTCAATAGTGGAACCTGGTTCGCCTGTTCACCACCTTCTAAATGTGCTGGATCCTTCTTTCCTTCGTGAGCATCTCTTTGAAATTAAACAAAAATTTATACAAAAATATGGTTTATCACATATATCTGAAAAATTAGTTACGTTAGTTTTTCCAATGTTAAAACACTTTAAAATTTAAAAAAAACGTCTTTGAAATTTTTCCTATTAAGAGGGATTTCGAAATTATTTTTTTATTTAATTTTGGAAACTGATAGGTACAAATGAAATGTAGTAGGACCTAGCATACATATTCCATTATTTGTTTAAATTTTTTGTTTAAATATATGTACATTACGCTTCTTGGAAATATGTCCGTAAAGTTTATAATTGTTGAGGGTCTGGTAAACTTTATGGACATTTCCATGAAGCGTAATATACATATATTTAAACAAAAAATTTAAACAAATAAGAGAATATTTATGCTAGGTCCTACTACATTTCATTTGTTCCTATCAGTTTCCAATAGCCAGGTGAACTGAGTTTCGCAGTGCTCACCCTGCTAAATAAATATCAGTTTCCAAAATTAAATAAAAAATAATTTCGAAAAAAAAAGCTTATTCTGGTATGCAACCCTCTTAAGGGAAAAAATATTTTTTGGCTGAAAGTGAGATTGAAACTTACCCTTTTTTGCCTTGTTCAACTGGATCATCAACTAAGTTGAAAATAAAAATATGCAAAATTGTAATTTGGATTCATGAGTATATGGATAGATAATTATTAAAATGTATAATCATTTTTGATACCTTTAAACAGACACATTTTCTTTTTGTAACATGTAAAAACTCCAGCTCCCATGATAACAACGGCTACTACGCATACTACTACGATTGCAATGATAGTTCCTACTTGCGCACTTGAAGTAGCTGAAATAAAGCCGGGAAAGTCGATTAATTTGAGAAGTAAATTTTTGTCTGAAGACATTTTTCATGCATATTTATAATTAGTTGCATAGAATTATTTTATTTTTTTTACTAAACACATGTCACATGCACAAAAATGGAATTCTAGCTGGGACATGCCAGTATACTTTTTTTAACATGCATTTGAATAATGACAATGTTGTTTGTTTTGGAGCATTATCTATGTAATAAATGTTAGTGGTTAAAATCTTCAGGCTTGCAGGTTAAAATATTTTAAATGGTTTCATCATGCATATGGGAACTTTTAAAGCTTACCAGTTTGGTAATTAGTTGGATACTCAGAATTGTTTAAGTTGTCATGTGGCTCTAGATATACTGCAAGAAATTAGGAGGCAAATGACTTATTTCATAGTCAGATGAAACCATGTGAATCGTTTGATCCCATTAGGTAAAATAAAAATAAAAATTATCCATTATGAAGATTCTGACTTATTTGGGTGAACGTGACATGTCCCAGCATTCAATCCAATATAAGTGAACCGAAATTGTTCTACATGCCATTTAATTAGGTTTAACGAGGGTAGGTAAGGCTAATGTATTTCAGAATGCAATTATCTTAAATATTAAGCCTATCCAACAAGTTGGATCTTTTTGTTGTGTTTGTTGACATTAACTATTAATTTTCCAAGACTTGACCTCAACAACACATTTTTAAAATCATCATTTGCCTAGTGTGAATTGTTGCAAAACTAATTTGGTTAGAAAATGTGCGTTATACTTACTAGTAGTTACTATTTTAATCGGATTAGAAGTAGCTTGTGTAGCCCATCCATCATTGCTGGCTATGCAATTAATTTGTGCATTCAATCCGACAAATGTAAAGTTGTATATTTCTGCTGGTCCATTGCTTTCCAAATAGTCACTCCACGAGTCGGATTCAGAGTCCCTCCTTTGCAATTTTAATATAGGAAAAGGGTAGCCATCAGCTTGGCATATGGCGCTAACTACAGTATTATCATCGACCTGAATATCTCCCTCATCTTGAAACACTTTAAGCGTAACCCATGTTGTTGGCGCTGTGTAAAAGCATTAAGGAATATTTTTTTTAATTACTGTGATTCATTCTGAAATAGTGCCCACTGCCTTTGCATTATTGAATAGACTTACCTTCAAAATGCACTTTTCCATATGCAATACTGTTTGGATCAAGGGCGGCATGAGTGGCAACACAGGCAAGGTACTGATCTTGCCATGTTTCATCAAATTGTGGAATTAATTGCATAACTCCAGTTTGTGTCGTATTTGTTTCATCTGTGAAAAATGTCGTGTAATTCCCCTCCAAATTCTTCCCATTTCCAAGCGTCCAAGATAATAATGCTGCTGGATTTCCGTTTTCAGACCAGCACTCGATTTTGTTTGGAATACTTGTATCCATGGACATGACTATATCGCTTCCATTGGCTATCTGTTCTCCATTTATTTTAATTATTGTATTACTAGGTGGGCCTAAGAAAAAAAATTGATATTCAAAATAGATTGTTTATTGGCATATTCAGAAACATCATGTAGAGTAAATATGGATATACTTTTTATATGGAAATTATATTTGTTTAGAATAGAATGTACTGGTGTTGCCAACATTGAAAAACTGAACTGTCAGCAGAGCACTGGTGGTTGCTCTTCTTCAATTAGACCATTTACATGTACTACAGACATAATGTCAGTGCATTAGTGAGTTTGTTCAGTGACAGCACAAGTGACCAAGTTGAAATGGCAAACGGTAGTTCAATACCAGATTTTTTAAAAAAAAATTGCTCATATGTAACAATTAAGTCTATTCATTATTTTTACCATTCTTAATAAAAATTTATTTAGACATACAAGGTCTTGGACTATTGCTCATACAGACGTTTCCTTACACCTAACCAAACAAAGCTTTGACTAATTTTCATGTTTATAATCTTAATGTTTCATTATCATCTCTTTCATTTGTTTATACTTCTTAAATTTTTTCCGATATTTCTCAAATTAATCAAATTTTTTTCTAGATTTTCTCCAAATTTACTCAAATTATCCTGAAACATGCAAAAATTACAGATTTATACAGTTTTAGATACTTACTCAGAACAGTGTATCGAGCTGATCGTGATTTAAGACCAGTGACGTCACTGGTTTGGGGAAGACCACAAGCCCATTGTCCATCATCCAAATTAAAAATAGAATCTTTAATGCTTATGGAGCAATCGCCTTGGGAGCGGTCTCCTGTAAATGTGTATCTTCCCGATTCGCCAATAGTGGCTTCGCCAATAGTGACTTCTTGGTCGTTCCTGCTCCAGAAGCATTTGGTGCCATCTTTTCCATTGAGGATGCACTGTAACCTTCCCTCCTCACCGGCCCTTACTTCC